>PDGT01000048.1:1327961-1356141 GCA_003671415.1 Megathymus violae | reverse complement strand
ATAACACGAAAGATTTACTGAATTTCACATGGATTGTGTTAAATTTTCTAAATTATCTAGTTAGTTTTAGTTGTCTACCTCAAACCGCAGAACTTATCCTACAAATTTGCGGTCAACTCGAGAAGAACATCCAAAGTTATATCCAAGTTTTTTGACTTATAATCCATTAAACTAACTCTTTAAATCTCGCCTCCAGAACCGTGTAAGCCAATTCTCTTGTTATACTGCGACTGTGTCGGGATGAAATTATCTGAAAATTTTAAAGATTTATGTCATCATTTATAAGGCTTTGTAGTTGATTTTTTTATGTTAAAAGCCGACAAACGAGCAGACGAGCCACCTGATGGTAAGTGGTCACCGTCGTCCATGGACATCAACAAGACCAAAAGTATCGTCGATGCGTTGTCGGCTAGGAAATGAGAAGAAGATAAGAAAGAATGTTCTGGCTCTCAAGCCCCCAGCCGGAACACGACGAGTCGTTTGGCGGCTGACTCGAGCAGGAGGGCGGTAGCTAGCCAGGCAGGCTTCACGGAAAGATAATACTACCACTAATAATATTAATGACTTAAAAATAATACTGAAGGATTATAATATTAATCCTTACGCGAAGCCCTACCACCTAACAAGCTGACTTCTGTCGCCTCTTACGACACCCTTTTCTACCAGCATGGGATTGGGGGGAGTATTCTAGGCCGCCCCAATACGGCCAAAAATTATACATATAGAGTACAGCGATTTGTAGCAAACGTGATCGTGAATTCTTATAACCGTTGGGTATTTTATTATTCTTTTAATTACGAGCGTATGGAGTTCTAAAAAAAATTGGATTAAGCATGACGTAAACTAAAAATATATTACAGTAAAAATAATAGACTAACGGCGTTCGAGGCTAATTGGTTTCTATGTACAATTTTCGTATTGAATTTGAAATAGCAAGTAGGTATGGAGTACATTTCATGTTAATTAGTGACTGCAGACCACGGAACATTGCCAATGTAACCTCTAAGATATAAATAGGTACCTTACTATCAAATTAAAAACAAATGTGTTGATACACCTGAAAATTAAGATGAAACTTTTTAAAGTATTACAATACAAAAGTTTTTAACTGCAACCGTTAGCGACTTATAGAACCAGTTTTCTTATATTTGAAGAGGCCTAGAATGCATTCTATGCATGCACTTTACGCTATTCCAGAGCAGATTGGTCAATGATTTAATGTCAAAAGTGCTTACGCTGCCCTCAACATCACTAAATGAACTAAGTTCTAGACTAACTACAGTTAAAACTATAATAAACTGTAAAGACAAAAGAAATAGTCACGAACAATCTGGTGTCTATAAGATTGTCTGTTCTGACTGTAACGGTGTTTACGTGGGTCAAACGGGTGGAAATTTTGACACACGTTACCGGGTACATATAGTCGCTTACAAAAATGGTCACGTAGACAGATCTAACTTTGCCAAACATCTTATAGAATTCTGCTGTTAGCTTGTTGTTTGTTGGCTAACTGTTAGCTTGTTGAACTTTGCTGTTAACAATCGTAGAATGTACTCACCCTGAGGATGCTCTGTTTCGGAGCGAAACACGTGTTGGTGACGGTATGTGTGTTGGTATATACTTTTATTTATCATAAATGCATGTTTTGCTTTGTGGGAGGGAGGTAAGTTCTATGCATGTGTAGAAGTGTATACCATCATACGTTGTGCTTGCGGATTTTTGCAAAGTAAATTAATACTAATATCATAATAATGAATTCATTAATTATTTATCAAATTTTACCACTATGAGTCACTTATTCAACTTTTGACCGCGCTCGCTAAACACCTTTGATCACTGGCCGTTGACACAAGCCGTCGAGCTATAAGCGTTCTAAAAGTTCTTACACCTGTTAAAATATTCGTATGGTTACCACGATAAACATATTACCCAAAAGTTTCCGGGTCGACGCCTCAACTTCGAAGTGTTCAAAATGTACTTTCTTCAGCTTCTCGCAGACACTTCGAAAACTTTTAGGATGAACGCTATGAATACTTCGGCGATATTAAACATCATACTTTACATATAGCTATTAAATTTTTTTGAGTAATCGTTGACAAATAAGTAGTTTACAACTTAACGGTAAGTGGTCACTGCCGTCCCATTAATTTGTATCATGCATGTACGTCGCCGACGCATTGCTAGCAAAGAAGAAAGCGGTAAGCCTCGTTGACTTTGAAGTATTGCAATTGAAATACAAGCATTGCAGTAAAAAGATTTCGACGGTTGATTTAAAGACGGTGGGTGGTAGATAGTGTGATGGGTAAATTCTCTCTCAGTAGAACTTAGCTAATGGCATTACCACGTGGGTAAGCAAAATGTACCGCGCAGGGTCGGCTTGGGCTAAGAATTTATGGAATCTAATAAACCCCAAGTACATTATTGAAATATAAAGTTTTCACTTCAGATCAGGAGGTGTCCTAGTCTTTTACCTCCATTCTTGAACCAACCATGAAATATTTTCAAAATGTTTTAGTTGCACTGTCGAAGACCCGGTTGTTTCTTACTTGGTTGGCAAAGCGTCGGTACTCTCTTTGATTTTACGAAATAATAGGCGGTGATAACTCACTATTAGGTGATCTAGTTGATATCAGGCTTCGCTTTGCGGAAATTCATTATTATTAAATTAATATTAATTTACTTTGAAACAATCCGCAAGCACAATGTATGATGGTATATACTTCTATACATGCATAAAACCTCCCTCCCTCCCACAAAGGAATACGTCCATTTATGATAAATAAAAGTATATACCAACATACATACCGTCACCAACACGTGTTTCGTGTGTGGTGAGTCACCCTGACGATTCTCCATTTCGGAGTGAACCACGGGCTTATTCAACCACGACCCGAGACCTTATTTCCTGCAGTGGATTAATGATACGCCCCTGCTACTGAGTCGCTACTAAGCGGTCAGCAACTGTGGCTTACTATATTGTAATGTAAACATGTATCATGTTTACGAAGCACGTTATATTAAACATAAGTACGAAGTATAATAAGGCGTCTCTATCATATCCTACATCACGGCTTCAACCATTGATTGCCATACTTCCATATCAATGAAAGATGATACAGCAAAAGAATAAAACGTGTCAGTCATATACGATCACGAACAAATTTTAATTAAATAAGTAAGTGTAGGTTAAATAATCATATTTATCTGTTTTTAAACATTTTAAATCGGTGCATGGAAGAATCGTTACTGTTATGTGACCGGGCGAATGTTTCTCATTAAAAATTATTTGCACGAATAAGATATAATTGACGTAATGAATTTGTTCAGTGCTCTGTGCAATTTTCACTCGTGAATGTTAAAATTTCAACGGTGCACTTATTTACACGCGTTTTAATGTAGTATTAACTATCGATGCAATAAAATAATTTTATAGCGATAATGCGATATTCTCAATAATATCAATAATTAATGCCCCCAGAACAACTGGTATTGCTAGCTCGTCAGCACATCACACGTTGCAAGGATATTTTTTAGTTTATAATTTATGCATTACACTGCAAAGTTTTCCGTGTTCATCTATCTGTATCTAAAATTGTAAATGAGTCAAATTAAATAAAATATATAAATAATTTCACCTTTGTAACTTTTATTTTTTACTTGAAATTTACAAATACAAATAATTGCTTTTCAACATTATATTTGTGTATAACTTGACGACAGCGTCATCTCACGGATCGTAGTGCAGCTATGAATCGATCACCGACAAAATTAATGTATTTTATAATCTTAATATGACTACAGTCGTAAAGTCGTTCAGAAGCTATGTATATACATGATCACTAAAGGACGCACGTATCAACTTTGAAACTGTTGGAGTTAATAATTTATATTAATGGTAAGATATCAACAGTGTGAAGGAATGCGGTCGGTCGGCGTTTCAGAAGACACCGTAAGCCCTGGGATCCGGTTTTTATTCTTTGATAGTGCTTATTTTGCAAATTTTAGGCAACGTAACAATTTTTGATGGTAGTTATTTTTGAAATTTTAGGCAATGCAACAATTTTTGATAGTATTTATTTTGCAAATTTTAGGCAACGTAACAATTTTTGACAGTAGTCATTTTTGAAATTTTAGGCAATGCAACAATTTTTGATAGTAGTTATTTTGCAAATTTTAGGCAATGTAACAATTTTTGATAGTACTTATTTTGAAAATTTTAACCAACGTAACAATTTTTGACTTGTAGTTTGACCTCTATCTCTTCCATCAATCCGTTTTGGAGCAACGTCGTGGAGCACTGTACATACCTCAACTATAAGGAAGATCCTTGCTATGCATTGGGTCTTTAACGGATTGTCAATTGGATATTTTAGAAATGTACATTGTTTATATGTATTTTAAGGTAGAATTGGATAAGAAGAATATTTTTAATAAAAACTTACAGGTAAATTGGGAAAAATAACTTCATCTAATTCAGTGATGTTTGTGACCACACTGTAGTTTGATTCGAAATTATATGATACGAACACATTTTTATCGGGAATGTCCAGGGGCACAGCTATCGCCACGAAAGTCTGAAATTAATAAAAATAAAACAAATATTCGTTGGTTTGATTTAATAACTATACATATTGTTTAAAGTGATCACGGACAGCGTGATAATGTGTATAATTTTAAATTTGTGTATCAATTTTTTCTAATACTATCGAAGCTAAGTACAATTCTCGGCTTATATAATATACTTGCGGGTTGTTGGATCGGAGAGAGAAGGAAACAAAAACGAAGATAATACTCTTTACATTACATAAGATTCAAAACCAGTGGCTTTTCAAGCCCCTTTCATCTTAAGTTTGCTTTTTACGTACAGTTTTTTTTTTCATTTTAACTCAATTACTTTTATCTACGCTTTGCTTTCCTGTTCAGGCGACAGATTAAAATCCAACGCATGTTGGTACGCTTGATAAACCTATAAGAAAATATACTATAGAGGATGCTTGGATATACAGGTTGATAAATAATTGTATGCTTGTAGAATTCATATCCAAGTTACCCTGGGGGGTAACAAGCTGGTAACTTGATAACTGAAGTTTAAATAAAAAAAAGAAGTTCTCATTTTATTAAAATTATATTTTGTCACTTACCCCGTATAAACTGGTTGGAGGAAATATTAAACCTCTCTTCTGTATCTCACCACCACACAATGAAGATGTTAGTATCAGGGAACTAGAACACACGGCAATATATATCAATATGATATACGAATATAGTTCGACGACTGTTTAATTAACTTTCACCGATGAATGTTTGCTTCAACATAACGGTTAACTCGTTGTTTTTTTGTACTGATTCTTAATGAAGGAATAGTGAAGTATTGGATATTGTTTTTTTTTATGTTAATAGCCTACAAATGAGCAGACAAGCCACCTGATGGTAAGTGGTCACCATCGCTCATAGACATCAGCAAAACCATGGTATCACTGATGCGTTGTCGGCCAGGAAATGAGAAGGTAAGAAAGAAAGAATTGAAAAAGATATTGGCTAATACGAGTATTTTATTCTATCCGAACGCTTCCGACAATGTTTATCCTTTAACTGACGGCTTAAGATATATTTCCAAATATATAAATTTTAATATATTTTGTTACCACAAACGATACCATAACCTAAAACAGATTGCACCTGCTTTACTTAAATGACCATTTGACTAAAGTTGCCAAATATGAATTATAATTTATAATATATGTATTTTGCTTAATAAAAGCTATAGATATAGATATAGATTGAGGGATATACTTCATATCACGGATTCATACGGATTACGGATATCATAGTATAGTAGATATACTATACTAGCGATAACTAGGTAATAAATTACTTACATATGAAGCACTGTTCCTTTCCAGTTCATATTGATCGTTTAACAAAACACAGACAAAATTAACGAACGAATATGTACGTATGGACAGACGACTTTTTTTGAATGCGGCTAGATTGGTTAACGCGAGAGAACAGTTGACCTGGGGAAATTAACACTCATTCGCTATATAACAGTGCAGCTGTTATCCATGATATGATTTTAGCATCAATAAGCATACTGATGATACAGCGGCAGTAAAATCAGTAAAATGTCACTATCATTAATAAATTTCTTTTAATTTTACTGTAGAAAATAGTTTGATACACATATTGGTTGTATTTCTCGGACGGCTGTCGAAATACGAATCTCGAAGGGCATGTTTAAATATAAATATAATTTTTTTAAAGTAGATCAAAAACAAAATTCAAATGCCGATCCAATAGTTCTTTTTATTCTTATTTTATAAATATATTATAAACATCAGTGTGAGATCGGTGTACTTTTGAACTTAAACATACCTAAATAAAATAATTGTGAAGCGAAGAATCACGTTCACCGAAAATTTAATTCTCAAGTAATGGGCTTGTATTGGCAGTCCTACAACAGATATTTTTTATATGTTTTTGAGTATGTGTATATTTTTATTTATTTTGAATCTCGTTCTTCTTATCAATCAAATTCATTACTACATTTAATTTTATTATCCATTAGAGCGTTATTTTACAAACCACTTCTATTATTAAATTTTATAAGAAAAATAAACGAGACATAAGAAATGACAAAAAACCTCTTGCTGGCAGACATTATTTTACATGAAGAGTTCTGCAAAATTATCTAAGAGATGTGTGAAATCTGCTAATTTAGAATTCAGCTCAGCTTATTGGGATACTTTGAATTAAAGTGATTATAATATTACCAACGATTATATGAATAACATATATGTTTCCCTAGTTAATTTTACCTAATATTTCTGTATTATCTGGTGGTATGTGATTATAGCCGCCTAGAGTCATTTCAACATAAGAATTTTATTGTAATCGAAAAAAATGTGATTGATTTTACTAGTCCAAGCATTTTGCCAAATCCAAGCATTCAGAACAGTTTGAGTTCGAACATTTGGTCACGTGAATTTAAATACATTTGATTATTTTACTGTTTAACATAAGGCCATTACTTATAAATCAGTGTAACACTTAGGAAATATTATTACATCGTCTATTTTAAAAACTAAGGAGGTGTCATAAGAAAACAATAAAGTTACACATAAGTCCGTAGTAAAAAAAGGAAGATCATTAATTTCTATAAAAAATAGCCGCGGTCTTAATATTAATCCTTGAGACACTCCCATGGTAATATGTGGTCCTGGAGATCATAACTAGAGCAAGCTAGAAAACAGTTCACCGTCGATTTCAGAAGTAGATCACTCAACTACGCACGTAAAGAACTTTATTATCATAAAACACAATCACTGTGATAATGAAGCCATAATTTTTTAACTGAAATAATCTGCTGCCATTTTCCCATCCATTGGTCAACCGATTCCACCTCAATCAATTTGCACTTAACAATGTGCAAAAATTACAATAATATTTACATTACATTCGTTGCAATATTGTTCATCGTGTGACTTGTAGCCTTAAGTTCCGTTGTGTGACAACGAGCGTGCAATAGTAGCAAGATGAGCTAGATTTAGTGTTAATTGTACTGGAAGTACAATTTTCATGTGGGTGAGAAATTTAGATGGGTACTGTGTCCTTTTTTTATTACTTTCGTAATTATGGAGCAATTTATGAATCAAGATATATGTAAATAGTAGTTGAATATTATTGGTTTTGAACGACTAAGGCAGACTTGATAGCTCGTGAACCTTATGTGATCGCCCGAGAAACTACTGCCGTAGTCGGTAGTCTTCTTCAGCGCTTCCGTGCTGCTAGAACCCGCTAAGCCAACAGTCTCGATTGGTATAATTAAAATTGTCGTTAATATATATCGGAGGCCTTTGAACGGCATAAGAAATTCGGATACTTGGGTTCGTCAATAAGCTTCTACCGAACTGTACTAGACCAGTATAGAGGTAAGCTCTAGTTCTATTCAATTACGATTTAAGATAAGTCCCTTGCAGTGGCCCGCTAAGAGATTGAACTCAGTGCGACTAATATGGACAGAAATAACAGTGCATTCATATTTCTTTGATGAGTTCTGCTAGAATAAGATCACGGGAATTTATCACGTTCGGTACGTATATATGGCAATGGAAAGCCGCGAGCCGCCTGAAGTGGCCAAGCTCTGATTAATCTAAAGGAACTTATATGAACAATTTAGAAAACTTCGATAACGCGACTCAATTACAGCGTGACACGGACTGGATGAATGAATGGACTAACATTCATTTGACATACACACGCGTATAATATATACTCTTTTGTTTATGGTTGAAGTCAAACTGAAAAGAGATTAAATATTACATGTATAGGCACTCTTTTGTTTTTTCGGTTTTGGTCAGTGGATTTATCCTATTGTGCTTTATAATACATTTGTTTTGGCATCTTTCCATTTATTTATTAAGTATATACATACATATTATATATATATATATATATTTAAACTTTATTATGTAATATTTAATTTGTGGCAATTAAATCAGTGACATCTGTCGATAAAAGTACCCATTGTAATATACATATAAAGTTGAATAAACTGTTCAATTAACGTTTGTACAATTAACAAAAATGTTTTACGTTTAACTTTCAATGACAATTTTAGTAAAATAAATACTTAAAGAGCATGGGATCGTGACAGTTTTAATATCAATTATAAAAGATCCATACCAATCCACTCCAATAAATTTCAATTGTTTTATTTGATTTCTTCAAATTGGAAACTATTAAAATATTTAGAACAATTATAGGTGTAAAGAAACGTGGTTTACTGGATGTACTCCATTATAGAGTCATGTATTGAAGTGTAAAACTAAAAAGTTCAGGTGCCGCGCGTGAAAATTTCGTGTTTTCAGTGTTTTTTTTTCGGTCGATTTAGTATAAAAGCTAATAATGCGCACGCATTGAGTTTGCTCTATTTATGCAGATCAGTGCAGGGGTCAGAGGCGGATTCCCTCAGTCATAGATCGACATGTGACATGTTCGCTAACTGGAAAACTTCATTAGTAGCCTCCGTTCTTTAGCATCCCGAATCATGTCCGAAATCGCCTTCGGGCGACAACATATTCCTCCACTGAGTCCCACCATAGGAGAGTGTGTAAAATCGTCGCTAGTCACCTGTAGTATCGTGGCTGTACACGACACGCAAAGCCACTTGTGAATTAAATTCTGGTGAAAAAATTATTCGTCAAAATCCGACCACTGAGCGACCATTACTATGTATAAATCTTCGTCAACACGGGAATACCGTTTTTGCATCTATACATGGAATTATATGAATAAGAGAAAATGAACAGATCATTGGTCAACAGCATGCATACTGGTTTGCTATACATCCTACTTCAGGTCTTATCAAGTTACGTAATGTTGAATTTAACTATAACCATTCAGTAAGCTTATAGCAGACGCCATATTTGAAAGATGGCGTCAGATACATTCCATTTTCAAATATATTTGAGCAAGCAGACTGTTGGCTTTGCGTCTATATTGCATGTAATCGTGGTGTTGCCGGCCAAACATGCAAGTGTAATAGCAGCTTATGTTTCATGTATTCTACTAGATAAATAATTGCTACGAGAACTTGATATTACATTGGATTTAATCAGTCTGACGCTGAAAAAATATGTTAATTAAAATACTTGCACGTGTACATGCACACTTTGAGTCATTATTCCCTGTGTCGCGGTTAAGTGAGGCATATAATTAAGGCATCTAAAATAGCTAAGATCTAAGAACGACAGTAATCTGTTACATATCACATAATTAAAACATTACTGGACTATTCATTTGTTGATATATAACAATATATAAATAGATTTCAATTTCTCATTCATTATCTTATTCAAGGTATAGAATTTCAAAGAAACAAAATGTTTATTCTAGTTTTAATGCGGTCCTGCTTTCACTGTGTGACGTAAGTTCTATGTAGGTGTAACTTACCAAAACTTTTCCACAGCCAAAAAGCTTAATATTGTACTCATTATGTATATTCTTGCTTCTCTTTAAAAATTGAGTTGGTTGGTAGTCACTGTTGTCTTAAATGTCTGTAACACTAAAGCCACCATCGACGCGCTACGGGTTAAGACAGGAGCGAGAGACCGGCTTAATAGTTGCTACCTGACAAGTCAGTGGTATTGCTGTATAATAATATAATGTCTATAATATATATGCTGTACAACAATATAATATCGATAAAAACATTTAATTACTTGCAGAACCCGTCAGTTTCCTGGGCTGTAGTTTTTATATTGCTAGAGCAATATTAGGAATTGTTCAGTGAGGGGAAGTTCGGTACTATTGGTTTATTGGAGCGCGTTTTATTAGAAAAGCAGCTATTTTTTACGATTAATGGGAGCATGTTTTGAAATCATTAAGAGTGTTAGGGGTCCGATCTATATTACAGTTACCTTTAACGGTTTGTTGTGTACTTTGTTGATGGTGGAGCTAGTGGGGCCGAGCCTTTATTTTGAGCTTTCTTTGCTAGTCTCTGTGGTACTTAATTTCATCCTTATTCTAAAATTGATCGTATTATGTTTTGACTTGTTCCGGATGGAGAGTAAGTCAATCACAGGTTAGGTTAATGCTTGGCAAAATGAAACTGGATGAGTTTGGATGGCGTTGTAAATGGAAACTCGTCAGTAACACACATGGGGTTTTTCGAATGACCGGCGCTGACTACATACCGACAATGTTTCACACCAAAATTTCCACAATTGCAGCCCACAGCGTGTATAATTGTTATAAACTATATTATTAATTATTAAATCTCTCGTCCATATTGTGACGTTAAACAATAAACTAGATTCTGTTTACAATTACTTAACCCTTTTCAAACTGACTGTTATATATGAACCTTAAACAAGTATTGCTAAACTGTTGTTAATGATCGCAATCAGCTGTTTGATCTGCAGCGAGGTTCTATCGCTGGCGGGGCATGTTAATTGCTTGCCAATGCAAGATTCTGTTTGCACAAATTGCCGTCGATAGCAATAATAACTTGTATATTTGAAGCTTTATGAAGCGCACGGATTAATCATTATTTGTTTATTCAAGTTATACAGTAGTAGCATAACAAATATTTACAATCCCAATGTTGTACTGCTCATATTAATAAATAACATATATTATTTATCCAAGTATGAAGAATCGAGAACGGGTTTTGTGTTTAAACCTAACCTATAAGGTTGCCTGGAAGATATACATGTTTTAACGATAAGGTCGCCAATTGTATGTTTGTATTCTATTTGTACTGATTTTATTGTAATATGATGTGTACAATAAAGATATTTTTTATTGTGTTGTATTGTATAAGTAATACTTAAATAAGTGACAAGGTAAGTAATTTTGGTCTATTATTATTGGCCATTGCATTCTGATCCGATGCACTCCTCAACATTTCATTCCAAGACATCTATCCGCTCCACGATGTTTCGTTCTATTCCACTTTACTCCACTCCGCTACGTACGACTTCACTTTGCTTCACTCTACTCTGCTCCACACAGCTTCATTCCGCTCCGCTTTATACCACTCTAATGTAGTATTTTCTACCCCAACCAATTATATAAATAGATCGTTCTTAAATCATTCAATCGTCTACATTTACGTTCATACATAAGCGTTCGGAGGTGATACAATACGGCAATTATTTGCACGCTGTTAAATCACTGTATTCCCGTTCCGCGTAATAAGCTCTCAATAGTCGCTCCATTGATACGATGTTTCGTGACGACTGAAGTTGATATGACCCAAGCGATACGGTGACTTATGGCCGCGAAATTTAACGGGTGAAAATATTATCGGTATAAGGAGAAAAGCTATTTTGGCTGGAATCCAAACATGCGCTTTTTGCAAGGAAGCAAAATTATGTCAAGTAAAATACTAGGCAGTACTTAAGATGTCATCTTCAGCATAAATCGGCATCAGTTCAAAATTCGTGCAATATTCGAAATAATTTAGATACCTTGAAATAGTTTAGATACCATGATTCCGTTACATTCGTACATATATATATATATGTTTTTTTTTATGTTAATAGCCGACAAACGAGCAGACGAGCCACCTGATGGTAAGTGGTCACCGTCGCCCATGGACATCAGCAAAACCAATGGTATCACTGATGCGTTGTCGGCCAGGAAATTAGAAGAAGGTAAAAAAGAAGGAACTGGCTCTTAAGCCCCCAGTCGGAACACGACGAGTCGTTTGGCGGCTGACTCAAGCAGGAGGGTGGTAGCTAGCCAGACAGGCTTCACGGAAAGATAATAATACCAGTAATAATATTAATGACTTAATAATAATACTGATAATATAATCTTTACGCGAAGTCCTACCACCAAGCTGGCTGACTTCTGTCGCCTCTGACGACACCCTGTTTTGTCAGCATGGGATTGGGGAGAGTATTCTAGGCCGCCCCAATACGTTTACGATGAAATAATAAACCTGCATATAAAAATAATTACAAAACTGCTCTTCGTGTATCTGATTAGCTGATAGAGAATTCGGGAAGTGTGAAGCTCAACATTTGTACTGTTTTTATTTAATCATTGGAGGGGCCGTCTGGTTTGTAAGGCCAGACGGGGAAAAGGCTATCAAGTTAGCGGAACATAACAACCTTAGGCCTCTACCGCGGGTACAAAACAGCGAATAGCGCGAAGGAGAATGTGGTGTCCTCCAGCGGGATAAAGATAGGGAAGGAATAAGAACGCACGTACCTGTTTGTTTGATGAGCCGCAAACTGTTGGTTCACTACGGCGTGAGTGTCTTCGGTTATCGTGGTAAACTTCTCCAATTTTCAACGAGCACTTCCAAAAAATGCAATCGCGGGCGGGGGATGAAAACTAACGATTTGAATTTAAGAAACCACGAGAATAATAGCGGCGAACGCGGAGCGAGTGACGGCCATTGAGCGAGAGAGTTGGCGGTAGGAGCGGAACACAATAGCCAATCCGAGCGCTCGAACTATAAACATCACCACAGTGGATTGATATACGTGTGTTCGGAAATATGAGAGGAAAGGAAGGGAATAAACTTAAGCTATGGGATATGGCGTTTCTAATCATAGTAAACAGTTGAAATATGAAAATATATATACTACATATATAGATGCGCTTTCAATTTTAATCTTCTCTCCCTTTCTCTCTCACTCAGAAACATATAGGCACGTACACGAGCGCGCATACATTCATACAAACACACATCAATGTGAGGCACAGAAAAGTATACAATTAACAAATTAAGCGATCACTCTCGTTTTCCGCAGTAACCTACCCAGCTCAGCTATATTGCAGCGCAGCGACGATTCTCCCATTGAAATTGGTTATTACAATTTGAGCACGCTCCCGACATATTTTTGGTGGCTCCTGACCGCGAATTTTAATGGCCGTTATTGTTGAAAGAGCATTACAATAGAAGTACATTACAACGTAGAATGGTAATGTTTATGTGCAGTTCGAGACTAGTATTTTGTGCAGTAGCCAAAAAGTAGACTTCCAGGGCAAATCAATTATAGTTATAAAGGGATATAACAATGAATGATATACCTACTCAAAACGAAACCCAAGAAGTAAGGAATTAAGGCGAAGCCAGCGAGTCCATAAGCAAATTTTGAAGGTAGTTGGAAGTAGTTTCATTAGTACCTCTATTATAAATTAAAAAGAATCAAATTTCACGCCAGATTTTAATGGGATACTTCGCTGTACATAATTTCGTAGATGACTTCGTAGATAGCTGGGGCGTGAAGAAGAAAAACAACAAGGAAAAATATTTAATTATATTTATTTAGATGTAAATTACAATAGTTTGTCTTGTAAGTACACTGATATATAGTGTAGAGGATTCACTGGACAATTGTCCTCGTAGTAATCGCATGCGTTTTCTAGGCCCCTATATTCTGCTTCATAGTAACAGTCTTCTAGATTATTTTCTTCCATTGAAGTTGATGGTCTGTGATTTTGGAAAGAGAAACTTTATATATTTCATGTACTAAATTTTAAAGTCATAGACAGGCTTACTTTTTGTATGTGCTAACTTACGTGAGAATGAGATGAAGTATGTCGCCCAGGACGCCATTATGCAAGAAATGTGATGTGCCACTTTCGCAAATGGCCCGTAGCAAGCAGGGGCGGCCATGATGGCCATGCCTGCAAGCCAAAATAACCTTAACGTACAGCACACTGCACCAAATAAATTTCAAAGTCCTATGAAACATTTAGCGCTAAGAGATTCAATTTTAATATTGCGCACCAAAAATTGGTAATAGTTATTTTTAAGGAAAACTTAAGTACTATGAAAATGGTATATGGAAATGGTAACGATATAATTGGTTCATTAAATAAAATAAAATTTCTTTAAGTTTTTTCTGCTTAGGAAAGCATAAACTTCTTCTAAAGTTTCTTCTTCAGCATTATCTCGTGTTAGTCAGATACAGATGGTAAAAAGTAAGGCAAAAAAGAAATTACATTAATTTTGAAAATTGTAATAAAATTTAAATAATAATATAATTGTGTGTAATGATTATTACACTGTAATAACTAAAAAAAATATTTAAATTAAACAAAAACATGGAACTTACTTTTCCAACATAGATTCTATCATTGCATAAAAGTAACGTCGCGTCAAAAAGTTGTTTGACGTGGTGTGACGTTTTTTTCGAATATTTGGTACCTAAAAGGTAATCTTCTGTGAGATAAATTACTAATACTTTTAGATATATTACTTACGGTCTTAGAAACTTCAGTCATTATTGAATTCTATACGGTATTTTATAACATGAAAATTAATTGGGGAAAATGTAATCATGACACATAAATGTAAAATACCCTAAAAGTTAAGGAATTAACTGCGTATTCAGTGATTTATTAGACAAATTTTATATTTTATAAATGAATTTATCACCAACACAACCTATAATCATCTCTCTATATAATCTTGTTCAAACGTGAGGATTACAAGCCATCGACGATGCTGGCTGAATCTGGATTGGCAGTTGTCACACAATGTTATGAAAATAATGAAGCAAAAGGAATTCGTTTCAAAACAATGTTTTCTTTAGTCCAAACAAGCGATTATTTACTCTCACGTAGAATAATTGGACACGCCTGTACGATCTGTACTGGGGCACTACATACGAAAGACCTACGTTCAATCCACAAGGTTATTATTAACAAACTTCATACACAATTTGAACAACATCATACGCAGATTTCACAAATCGATTAAATCCTTAAAAATTAAAGCCAGCCAATGTCATGCGTCATTTTTACGTTTACTCCGGGTAACCTTTTAAAAAAGTTATATAGTATATATAGTTATATATATATGACCTGAATATCTCCTAGCAAAGGTTCTAGGTAGGTTGAATTATCGACTGCGTAGTAGTTTGCTTCAAAGAACCATGCCATGCTGACCGTTGCTTCGGGAGGTTCTAAAGGCACTGATATTGTTGCGAATACCTTAAACAACATAAGTAATAATTAATGGAGCGGTTATAAATCTAATCCTTCAAGAGACTATAGACTAGGATTCTTTAACTCCCTGGTCAGTTATCAAATTTGTTATACTTACATATAACGCTTCCACATTTAACTATAAATGTAATCGAAGTATTCGGGCAGTAATAATTAATTAATATATACTACTCAAAACAAAATGAGGACCACCTGTGTATCCAAGACTATAATGAAATTTATTTCATGGAAACCAATTATTTAATAAGAAAACATAATAGTGTTGTAACAAAAAATAGAAGTGTAAAACTCATTTTTGCTATCTAAACTCTTTGGAGTAGTATCGGTGACCCAATCGCTGGCAAAATAATTAATAATTGTTGAGTTATTGTCTTGCAATAATAATGCAATATGGACACGATGATTTCTACCAGAGCAGTACCAATTACCCAATATGATATGATTTGGACTGGGTTATAAATCAGTGGAGAATGGTGCTCTTCACAGACGAAGGCAAAATAAAGGTTATTAGTGATTATCGTCGTATTAGGGTCTGGAAACGATGTGAAGAGTGATTTGCGGGAGGTAGCATACAAGAAACAGATCGTTTTGGTCGTTCCAGCGTAATGGTTTCGGGTGGAATCAGTATAGATGGAAAATAGGGGCTTCTTGTTTTTAATGAAGGTACCGTAACTGCATAGGGTTACATAGAGGAAGTCATCAAGCGTCATGTGATCTCATTTGCACAGCGGGTGGATCCTGAAATTCTATTAATGCAACTCACATTCGAGTGTAACCGTGGCTAGTAAGCAGTCCCGATTAAAATCCGATCGAGCATCTCTGGGGCCAACTAAAACGATGCGTTAAAGATGGCGAACAGGCAGTCTACAAGCAGCAGCAGTTGATTGACGCTGTGAAAAGAGCCTGGGAAGAAATTCCAGCAGAAAACATAGCTCGTTCGATAGAGAGCACGTTTGAGCATACACTCCAGGCTTCAGGAGTGTATAGCTAAGAGAAGAGGCCATACTTGATACTGAAACAACTACAATACCTAGTTCAGTTTTATTTTTTACAATTTTTGCACAAAGTCCAACGACCTCCAACAGAACGAACGTCGTTTCATCCGTCGCTCAGCAGGTTGCCTCACGAGCATAACAAATTACCCCAAGGCTCGATGTAGACCTTTACTTATCATATATATTTTATAACCGTATAGGTATTTTCGGTCGCCTGCTTAGTGTATGAAAATATTTTGGGGTGTAGTCAAAAAGAACCGACTAGAAAAACAAATAATATACTTACACCCCATTGTGTGCCCTTCGTAAAAAGTAAATAACGTCTCTGTCTTTTACTACCATTCACGTGTGTGTTCAGTGTTACGAGAAATACTATTACCCTGAAAAGAATATAATAGTAGCAGTTAATTAAGTTTGCTGTAGCTTATTGAATTATTTCATACAGTCATGGAAACGTCTAGGCACGTAAGTGCGGGCGCGGGTTCCCGAACTTATAATAGCGTTTGGGGAGGAGCGTAGAGTGTAAAAGCATTTTTAAATTATTCACAGCAACCGCTATAATTAACTGTTGTGTTATAATAAATAATATTTTGTATATGTGATAACCGTGCCGAGATGATGTTTTGATTGTGTCGGATTGTCTCCGAAATAAAAGCCGATGAACTAAGTAAGTTGTTATTGCTATTTTGATAATAGCAAGTATTATCCTATTGTTAGATGCATTATCTGTAATGAACCTTTAATAGTATACGTTTAGCTGACGTGTTTTATTTTTAAACTGAAACTCATTTCACTTCGCAGAAACATACATACACACAGAAGTAACTTTCACTGCTCGGCTTTTAAATTAAATTTCGAGATTCTCAGGCATGATAGGTAGACATACACCTTAGTTGAATGGTGCAAGTCAAATCTCAATTTTCTTGAACACGTATTCAACATCTCACTCACATAAACGCACATACACACACACACATACATTACTTTGGTAATGTTTAAAAACATCTTTATAACATTGTTTATTTTTGATTTTAGAAAATAGAATGATGAGTCGACAAATAACTTCATTCATTCGTTTTATGTTCTAAATTTAAAAAAAAAGCATTCCATAGAGATGGATACTAAAATCGTTAATTTTACGAGAAGAGAGGTTACAGCGAGATAACTCAACAATGTAACAGTGAGTTAAGAGATGTTAAAAACGGTCACTTACGTTAAAATGCAATACGCAGTCCACATGTTAATAAATGTAATTTTAATTTGTAAATAATGTAAGATGTAAACGACTGGTCTACCTGGTATTAGTGGCGTGTATGTTTCTTTAACAAAATTATCACTTCCGAACACCATCTTACAAATTCACTTAACGTGGCGTTGATCCCGTTTACTTCTTAATTGAAAAATATATTTTATTACATAGAATTAAGGTTCATATTTCTTTAAAGACGACCAAATCGAGATAGTATGCGGTGTGGAGAGCGTGAACACGGTGTAGATCATGCTTAGCGCTTGACGTTGCTTTATTTGGCTAACAAATTAGTTAAGCTGTCCCTCTAATAGGCGCAGGAATATATGAAATTGTGTTTCCTTAACGTGACCCGGAGAAAATTAAGGTAATTGATATAGTACTCGCATAATTCCAATCTGGAAGATTTTGTGGACAACGAGGTAAGTTTTCTTCAGTACGCATCGTTTTATATGTATGTGTTACCGTGTTTGTTTTGTAGTTACACTGAATTTTTTCCATAATATCATGTCTTCCTACGATTGGATAGAAATTAAAGTACAACGAGGCAAGTCGGTGCCAGGTTCTAACTTCGAGTACCCTAGGATGAAATATCTATCCTATTCTATACCGCTGTAACAAGTTTACACGCTCGTTGTTTTAAGGACTTAATATATATTTGGTACATTTTAGCAGTAATACTTTGTAGTATTTAAATATTGTTTTAATGGAAATATAGTCTTGAATGGTTACTAGTTTTGGGATTTTAGTAATAGGGGTGGGTTGTTTCCGATTAAATGGATTTATAAATTGAAGAAAGTGAAACTTTAAAGGATGGATGAATTATATCATATTATTTGAAACGTAACTCCTAAATAATTTATATGAATGTAACTGGCTAATAAACGAGCAGACAGTCCAGTTAATGGTACGCTTTGAACTAACTAGCCAACCCAACTAACGAACCAACAAAAAAGTAATCATTAACTCTAAATTTGAATTCACGAAGACGTACTTGGAATCAAGAGTTTGGATGTATATTTCGGATATGCAAAAATATTCGAAGGTAACATGCCTAGAATGGAACGAAAATGACAATTCCCGGTACATATTCCCTGTCCCCGATCACCGGTAGTTGAACAACTGTAATTGAACGTTGACGAATTCGAGCGTGAGCTTGTCACATATTGACAGTGAAGTGCCAAAGGCTGTGCATGCAGTTTACTGTGCAGCTTCTAACATCGACGGGTACAATGTTTTTCTTAGTTACAATCTAACTACAAAACAGTTACCTAGGAAACTGCCGATTGTCGATAGAGGCAAATTTGAAATTAAATAGTTTTTTAGTGTTTCAAAATTCCAATTTCAAATTTATTTCAAATTAAAGCTATCGATTTTATGTTTCGAAATCGATTTTTCATTTGTTTATAACTTAATGTTTTATGACATTATTTGTTGACGATGTAAGGGAGGAGTTAAAATATAGAGTTATTTTGAATAGCTAATATTTTGAAAACTTATAAAAGAATTTTTGTAATTCCACTCGTTTAAAGTGTAAGTTTATATGAAATTTTGTCACTTCTTGAAGTAAATTTGTGAGAGTTTATGGCATCCTAACTTTTCAATAAAAACTTTCGTACATTTTTTTTCTAACATTTTATAAATTTCACAATTTGGAAGTTAAAACGGGGGATGAAAGTCTAAATTAAAATGTTATCAATCCTCTATTGATTTGTTTCAAACTTAAAGATTGAATTTTGCTTGTAACATGAAATTGTTTTCCCAAGAAAATTAAACTTTTTTTGATTTTTCAACATCAACACAAGAAGATGAAACATTATTCAGACTTTAAAGTTAATTATAATAGCAAGTAGCATACTTTGGGTATTCAAAAACATTTATGTGCCCCACAGGCGTCGTCGGACACAAGCAACGCTGTAGACAACATTATTTCATACGTGGTTTCTCTTATTGTCTTAAAATATAATCTCATTTTTTATTTTAAAATTAAAATGAATAATTACGTATCGTCGTCATCTTATCAACCTGTATTAACGCATTGCTGGACATAAGTCTCTCCCAAGTTGCGGTGCACGGCTTAACATTCGGTGCCTCGCTGATCTCATCCAGCTACTGCAACCTGACTTTCTTAGTCTCTCCATTATGTCATTAAAGTTAAATATCTTTAAGATGCTTTAGTATATTTAATGCCTTACATTTTTAACACTAACTTCATTTCACACCTGCCTGGCCTTTTGAAACTGAGTAACAGAAAATTTTGACCGCTTAGTGTATAACTTACTTAAATTTACAGCTATGTTGTTTAAGAAAACTTACAAAGTGAATAATAAAGAAATATTACATATTGAAATTTTATGCTTTTAAATGAATGCAAACATCCAAATTATGCTATTCGTAAATCGTCAAGCGAGTTAAACGTTAAATAAAAAAATAACTCAGAAAACTACCGCAGACTCAAAAAAAGACGTAAAGCAAAAGCAAATGGCGGCAACGCATATTAAATGTGAGCTCGTAGGAATCAGAAAAGGTATTTACATAATATATGTAAAAACGGGAAAAAAATATCACGGAAGTCGAAAGGAGTAAGCTACAGATAGTTTTGCAAAAGTAAACACATGAGAGGGGGGACACGTAGGAGACATCAAAGGGAGTCGTGTTCGCGAGAGTAACGAAATTTTAGTGCAAATACACGACGAGATTCAAAGGAAAGAATCTGGTAGCAATTTATTGAACTTAAGGGTAAAATGAGATTGGCTGGTTTCGTTCGCATACATCGTCATGATGTCATGGTGACGTATCAAAGTGTGAAAATTAGTTTACATAAAAAACTTAAGCACTCGTAATTTGTACGTCTATTATTCATATATAATTTAAACTAAGAATGTTCTGGATATGAAATTCCTGATCTGGATATAAATACGGATGTATGATAATATTTTGCCGGTTTCGATTACGGTTACGGATATTAAATTATTTCGAATTATACGATTGTTTCGGATACTTTCGGTTACAGATATTGGAAGATTTAGGACTTTTTAAAAAAATAGAATGTATTTACAAAGTCAAGAAAGTCAAACAACTTTCTTTCTAGGTACTATAATCATGGAATAATAACCCCAAAAATAAAATAATATAAACGTGTAAAGATGAAATCGACACAGCAGAAATATCGGCTGAGACAGCGAAAACCTGTCATGACGTGTTAATCTATCCAAAGTTATTCGAAACTTATATCGGATTCGGTTACGGGTTCGGATATATTTTGATATCCGATAGTTTCGGTTACGGAGCTCGATAACATCCCTAATTTTAACACAGTAATGTAACAATGCAACGAACTAATTTGAATCGACAATTAAGACTGTGGTGAGGTGTACAGTACGGGTAAGTAATCAACAAACGAATTTCTGATAATTTTAATAAAAAAAAATATTCGTTTTTTCTTTATTGAAAAAACATATTATTACCACTAGACACTCGTCCAAACTTAGTTTTACTTGAGTCACTGTGCGATCATTCGCACAATTGCATAAGTAGCGATTTAAGAGTGCGTATTAAACGCTACTTAGTTCACAATTAAGTCTTGTAAGGAGTTGGCCAACTAAGGGCCGAGTTACAAACTTAGAGCATGGTGTTAAAACTAAATTTGTATACTAAAGAAAACTATAGAATTGCTATGTCGTATTCTAGTAACAAAAATATTAATAATAATTGTAATGATGTCGAACTTTTTTGCAATGACTGACGACTGTGTAACAATGTGTTATGGAATTATGCACATGCTATTAAGCAGATGTTATAGGTCGATTATCGTTATTATTCTAATAAATGATGATTGCCTATAAGAAAAAAAAATTGTTGGTTCGCAATCATTAATATTAATGGACGATAATGTAGTGTGCATGTTCAGTAATTAATAATATTTTGGAATACTTTAATGGATATTGTAATAAATAAAATGTATTCTAATACAATAAAGACCAGAATAGATATAATCAAAATCACCTGATATACCGAAATTTGGTCAACATTATATGTAAAGATTAAGTTAAATAACAGAGATTGTGATGATTCCTAATAGATTAACAAAATGACTGTAAAAAATTACATTTAGAAGAACGCGGAAAATACTCCTTAGAAGTGGCAATAATACATAGGTTTAAGGAAATAAATTCTCAGAAAGGATGACGCGTCGTAGATGTCAAAAGAAATCGCATTCACAAATGTAATGAAATTTAAGCGCAAATACTCCGGCAGTTTTAAAGAAAAATACGCGACTTGAAAGCAATTTATTCAAACGAAGGGATTAAATGGGATTCTGCGGTTGCTTTGCAATATGTTGTTTATGATTTCACTCCAAAATCTAATTTCCTATTTAGTATCAAAGTGGTATATCCTAACCCGTTAAACAGTGAACCTAAGATAATAATGGATTTGATATTGTTTGCTTGCAGTGTTGTAATACAGTCAGTTTGATATTTAGTGACTTAATCAATACTAATAATAAAATTCTAATATGAGAAAAAATATTATTAGGGGTCTTTATTACCGCAATAGAACCTTAAACAATAGTTAGAATTTTTGTCTGTTTGTCTGTGCGTTTGTTCTCGCTGATCTCAGAAACAGTTTAACCGATTTTGTTTTGGTTTTCACTAATGTATTGAAGTAAGCATCATTTAATACTTAAAGTTTGTTTCATTGCAATCCGTCCATAAATAAAAAAGTTATGAATTAATATATGTAATTCTAATTCACACGACGACAAAAACCCAGAAAAATACAGATGTTATCTTTAAGGTTAAGGTAATTTTTCTGAAGCGATGCGAGGGCATTTGCTAGTGTAAAATATAAACTGTTCTAAAATCACTTTATGTTATTGGAAATAAGTATAAACGACTATTGGACTTTGACGTTGTACTATTTTGTCCAACTAATCCTTTTCTCATGTTTTATACTTTGTATTATCTGTATTTTTGTTATTGTATCACTTGATTCCAAGTTTACTATGTAATAAGCTTCAGTACCTATATATACTTGAAAATCTTCTTCGCTTCGCCTCAATATATTTACGCCTTACATTTATATATGTCGGAGATGGTCATTACTATAGACGTGAAACGAAACTCAGCACGATATCCGAGAGATGGCAGCACCGCCGCGATGACGTCATGCTCGGCTATCGTGCTACAATAGAGCCTAGCTAGTGGAGTGACGCCCGATGGAGCCACAGTTTACATTCTGCGGTCGAAGAGATCGGTCCCTCCGCACTGGGAACTGTTACTGGTTTCGTTTGCCCGGTGTGAAGTGTTTGTGAACAATTAATTAAAAGTGTTAAACGATTATACGCCCAGGCTATGTTCGACAATGCTGCTAAAACTACTGGCATTGCCGACATATATATAAATAGTATCCGCACCCTGGTTAATTGTTATTCATTTTTATCAGGCTGTAATAATTTTATATTCCGCCATTTTATTATTTTAGGTATAGATTTTCTTAGTTTTATATATTAAAAATATTTAGTGCGATAAAAGCTGCAAAAATAATATTTATACCCTACCATCATAATGTCATTACTGATTTTCATTTCCGATTCCATGGAAACACATACAAATCTCCGAATTAAGTGTATCATGGAATATCAGTTACTTACAATAATACCAAGTGTAATATCAATCCGTTTAGTGGTTTATCAGTGAACTTATATATTTACTAGCGGACTCTTCGGGTTGAACAATTAATTAATAAATATAATAATTAAAAAATTCATTTTATTATAATTATTATTATTATTATTATTATTTTATTTAAAAAAATAATTTTAGATTCATTTCCAATGTACTCGATAGTCGTGTAAGGTACGAAATCTGTGATTTTTTTGTCTGTTTCATTAATATCGGTCAAGCCGATCTTGAGTTATAACGCGACACACACACCGACAGACAGATAAAAATTTTCTAAATGGTCAAATTGATGACAGAGAGTCATAAAACGAATGTTTAATAGATAGATAATATAACTTCATTGTAAAAAGGCAGAAATTTCTTAATCTTGAGAAACAATATATAGTAAAATTAATCATAATTCCAGGTTAGTCCACCATTTTCAAAACTACTGTTTTACCATATGTACCAGTAATACCGTAAGCTACCATGCGATCGTAGCCATATTTAATTTCACCGACAATCTCATTTTCGTGACGGCGCGATGGTTAAACTGGCACCGCTTGTTTGGTGCATTTGAGTTAAACACAAAGTTAATTTGCTGCTTTGAAATTCTTGCTCGGGAAATTCAAATGTTCGGAAACTAGGGTTTTATAGCAAAGGGAAACAAACTTTGAAAAATGATTCGTAGCTCATTTATGTAACAAACTAACCTGTTAAATCTCAATTTAAGGGAGTTCATTAAATATGTATGTTTAACTTTTTTTTTTGTTTATGTTAATAGCCGACCAACGAGCAGACGAGCCACCTGATGGTAAGTGGTCACCTTCGTCCACGGACATCAGCAAGACCAAAGGTATCACTGATGCGTTGTCGGCCAGGAAATGAGAAGGTAAGAAAGAAAGTACTCGCTCTCCAACTCCCAGCCAGAACACGACGAGTTGTTTGACAGCTTACTCAAGCTGATAGCTGAAGCTGAAGATGATAGCTAGCCAGGCAGGCTTCACAGAAAGATAATAATGTCAGAAATAATATTAATGACTCAATAACAATATTGATAATATAATCCTTACACGAAGCCCTACCACCAATCAGGCTGGCTTCTGTCGCCTCTTACGACACCCTGTTCTGCCAGCAAGGGATTGGGGGGCAGATTTCTAGGCCGCCCCAGTACGGTCAGAATTATTTATTTCTATTGTCAGCTGTGCGTTATTAAAATAGTATGTTATCCATTTCGGTAGGTAAAATATGATTTTTAAACACTATATTGTGATAAAAAAATTGACGACGAAAACGAATTATAAAAATTCGTTCTGCGTTAAATCGGAACACGCAACATCACTCACAACCCGAAAATTCATGTTTTGAGATGATGATTTAAATTAACAGTAACCGTGTATTTTGTTTATCTGTGGATTTTCTCACAAGTATAGTTTAATGATTCATCAGAAGAAATTCACTAGAACTTGTAAGCATAAAGAGATTAATTTGAGCTTAATTTATGGCGATGTTTTTTCTTGTTGTGTGTCTTTACAATCGAGTATCAAAGTCACATGAGTTTAGAGAGAATTACAAAAAATATCATGGCGATAAGGTGTTAATATTATAGATAAACTTTTTCAGGTGTTTTTATTTAATGAAAGAATGATTTTTGTGACATCTGTTTATGTGGAAGTTTTGGATCAATGGAATAATACTAAAACATATTGGAAAAGAGTCAATATAAGATGTTGTTGATACACTATCCCATCTTTACGCTAGCATCATCAACGCTGGCGTTGCAGCAGAACCTGTAGAAAATAATCAACTATTTTATTTTAACTTTAGCATATAACAAAAATATGTAGTATCAACTTTATTACAGTTAAAATCTAAAATTTTAAATTTGTAATATTATAATAAATATAATTATGTTATTTATTAACTTTTGTCATGATTTTTAAAGTCGCATTTGAAAATGATATCATAATATCATGATTGATTTGTCAAAATATATAAAAGAATAATTTTTTTTTCGCCAGAGAAGCATAATTGTGTGCGTTGTTTTACTCTTGCATCCTTACACTATAAGTGCTTTCTTATTCGAACGTTAGCACCCTTAAACTATTTATGTAAAGTATTGTCATCCCTGACTTCTTTGCGTTGATAGTGGCGGTTTGAGAACAAATATTTATGTACCACACAAATATTTGCTCCGGTTGGAAACAAGCCTGATAATATATTACAACCCTCAATAGGCCGGTTGCCGGTTCCGAGTCACTTCTCACTGCAAAAGAGGCAACGGCCATAATCCGCCATGTTGGTCAATTGCGGAGTGGCTGACCTTACAGACCTTTGGGAACGACGACGTTCAACCACGTTTTGCTTCACCGAACCAATTTCTAATATGTATATAATTTTATAAGGTAGATGTGCGTGCAGGATTCCAATTCGAATCCCCGTTGTAGGAAACCGATATTCGAACCACTAAGCCAATATCGGTTAGTTAGATTATACTAGTTCTTTATATAGTAATATAAACAATTTATAATTGAAATATTCTTTCTTTCTTTCTTCTTATTTATTGACTGACAACGCATTAGTGATACTTTTGTGTTACTAATTTCCATGGGCGACGGTGACCACTTACCATCAGGTGGTTCGTTTGGTGTTTGTCTGCTAGTTACAAAAAAAAAATACAATGAACTCGATGTCACAGACAACCGTGGGCTGCAGTGACCATTTGTAAGCAGGTGGCCCGTCGGCTTGTTGGTCAGTTGTTGACATAACAAAACTCTCAAATCATTACCATAGTAGACATCAAAGTTTATTGGCCCAAATCATGCCCTAATCGTACTAATATGTGAAAATGGTGTCTCTTCATTTAACACCAACTGGTAGGCCCGACCGTAGTTCTAGTAAATTCGACGCCGACCACATTCGCCCAGCACGTCAACAAATCGACATCGAGCTACACGAAAGACCTAGAATTTTCTCGCACCGAACGGTAGTTTGCGACTCCGTCAACGAGTCGAGGAGCTCATTTCGGTTCGCAACAGACGCTTCAGCCAGTTGACAAATCACGTAGAAACGAGCCGTTCGGAACATCCGTAATCAGAAGGAAAACATAACGGTTCATTAACCTAGTAGCTGTGTAAACATGAGACGTTTTATCGTGCAGTGTTCACACGTCGGCGGTTCGCGTTACGGCAGTTCGCGCTTTACGGAAATGTTGCTGATGTTGTTTTTGCTGTATTCTCTCGCAACGTTTGGGAATGCAAACAGGCAGCGGCGATATCTCGTTTATCCTGACGGAGGGCCCGCTCGTACGCAGGTAACGTACTCATTATAATATATGACACGGGTACGAGCAGCGCGATCTCCACGGGAATGCTACAATCGACTTTAGTAAATATTCGACCATATTTTTTAAATAAGTATTAATGTATAATAAGAGTAATTCACAATCTTAACTTTCTGCATATAGTCATTATTTAATAATCGCATTGAATCAGCAATTTTTCGTTCAATGATTTGTTTGTTTAACAAAATATAGTCGAATGTTCCTAAATTGTAATGTAGTAATACTCGATAAATTGTACAAGATAAGACTGGAGTTAAAGAAGATATATAATAGGACATATATAATTTACAAATAAGTAAAACGTAAAAATATTTATCTATCACATTAAAAAATCTAAGAAAAAACTACAACAAGGACCAATTCTTTTACAAATAACTTTGTATGTTGTATTGTATGTTATCAATAATATATCATGTTTAATACATATCTACATTAACTGAGTGGCAGATATATATGAAACTATATAATATATGAAACACAAAAATCGCAATCACCAGTTACAGTTAAAATAAAATAAAAAATACAAACGACATAGCAAAAATTAATCATCAAGAAATTAAATTTTGCGCAGGAGTTCCTTTAATAGCTTAAGACAACTAAGAGAAAATTTTCGAAAACTATTCGGTATTTTTAAGCAGTTGAATAATGCTATAACCTATAAAATAATATAAATATGAGTGGACTAAGAGCGAGACGTTATACGTCAAAAAACGGTTCGTTCATTAACTTGGAACTGATTTTAGTATAAATAGGTAGTATACAGATAAACGCAGCAAACGTTATTCTATAATATATATTAAAATATGATTCATAGTATCCGCCGTAGCTTTATCACAGAAAATCTACGCCTTACGTTTACAAATAGCATCCACGCTCTAAACATTTGTTACTCGTTTTTATAAGGCGCTTAATACATATCGTCTTTGTCAAGTTTCACAGCGGTGTTAGTGATCGGTTTTCTTTGTTCTATGAATTACAAACATATTATTTTATTGCAATACTTTACAGAAATCGTCAAAGCTTTGTTTACTACCCTGTTAAAAGAATTTGCATTTTATTTCCTATACCGAGGGAGCATCTATCCATCCATTCTCGGTATTAAAACTATCCTAGATTATAAATGATCTTCAATATAAGTTGTAAGTATGGTATGTACCATTCAAATTTGTTTAGACGTTTTTTTCTATTGATACGCGCACAATCAAACATGTTTTGGGCTTTAATTCTATAAGGAAGGCTAACCCTGTTGAAGTTTTTCAAAAAAAGTTTTATGCATAGATTCGAAGCCCTTAAGGTTATGAGTATTGATATTGCTGTATGGATTTAGAAATTGTTAGCCATCGTTACAAATATATTGTGTGAATATGAGTAAAATTGTTGATCTTTCCAGTGATTAAAATCATATTAAAATTATTGTCGTAGTTAGATATTTATTTGACGACCTCGCAGCCTTGTT
>PDGT01000048.1:1316819-1327775 GCA_003671415.1 Megathymus violae | reverse complement strand
ATATTCATAAAACCAAGCGTATAAAGTTTACATAATAAGTAAATTTTACTTCCAATTTTTCCTTACAAACCGATGAATTCATGCAAATGTACTCAACGCTGATTTTACTTAAGTAAATGATGTTTTCTTTGCTCACCGGATCCGGCTTAACGAAGCTGTGTTTTTTTTTGTTCGTGAATTTAAATGCAATTAGTTTGCGCGCTTTAGAAAGCCTCGTTTGGGCTAATTTTTATTTGGTTGATGTGTTTCGTATTTCCGTCTGTCTCAAATAGTGGCTTTGAGTCTCAGCGTTGATTAACTAAAGTGTTTTGGATTTCTTTCCGATTTTCTATTTCGGATAAGAATTGGATCGAGTTTAAAATTATTAGGAGAAAATTGAATTTTGAGAGGAAATGCTGTTCTTAGGTTTGAATATATTTTTTTAATTTAATGTTTATAGCATTGATACCAATGCGACTTGGTTAAGAGGACGACATGATTCGACGTAAAGATTATTATACTTTTGCACAGTGACAGATGATACATTTATATAGTTTTAATTCACATTACTGAAATCTGAAAATCATAATATGGTTTAGTGACAAGTATTGGTAGTCTAGTAGTTTGAGCGGCGTACTCTTGCATAGGAAACTATTTTGAATCTTTCACACACCTCTAATTTTGCAAATATCTGCGGATTACAAGTTCATTATTACTCGCTTCGGTAAAAGAATAAATCGTGAGGAAATCCGCATAATTACAAGTTTACCATAGTGTTTCCAAACATGTGTGAGTTATGATAATAGGCACATGGCTAGCTGGACGGACTATGGTCCTAATACTTCTTATTGTCGTCGACGCTCGTGCCCAGTAAGGGTTTTTTGGATTGTAAACGCGATGAATATGATTTAGTAAATATATTCTATTTATATTCGGCAAAAAAATTGTATTTTTTCAAATAAACTGTCTACGTTTTCGCTGTGTGTTCGCCTTCGCGTTCAGACTTCCACTGATGAGATTTTCATCCAGCGACCGCCACGTGTGAAACGTATTTACCAGTAAAGATAATGAGATAAAGTTCACTATTTCTTTTTTTTACAAATTTATGTATATCCAAACTAAGGTGAACATATCGTTATTAGTTTGATGGTAGCTTTCTCTTTCAGCAAGTAGATTTTTACTTCGAAACTACTTTGTTTGTTTCTTTATACTTTATTAAAAATTCAAAAGAATTAATTGAATTAATTTTCATTTGTATATTTTTACTCTTTTCCAATAGAACTCATCAATAGTCCCATAATACATTTAGTACTTGTATCGTTGCCCACAATTTGTATATTTGATATCTTTTGTTTCAAAAATGTAATTAAAACTCGCATCTAACTGTCAACTAGTTGCAAAAATAAAAATATAACAGCATTTTTCATTATTATCGTTTTCATTATGTGAAAAATTCCGACAATTTCGTCGTGAACTGAACAGTGAATTTTCATTTTCAAATAATAATGTTATCTTGAAATGCAAAATGATATTTTATGAACAGACAGTTAATGATTGGAATGTCGTTAAGTGTAAGCTTTGAAACAGCACCGTCTTAATGTTGTCGCCATTACATAGAGGGAAGATCGAGTCAGTTATCGATTATATCGACATTTAATAAAATAACAGTGTTAATAATAATAATATTTATTTTACTTTAAACAGTACAAATAAATCTTATGCTAAACTATTATTTTTATTTAAACTTGATGCAGATTTTGTCGACGAGTTTATTAGGCCTAAACTGTTATTGCCAGTAATGCTCTACCCTCAAAGTCGTAAACTTATGTAGGGAAACAAGCATAAACAATACTATTTAAAGTTATGGGACTAAAGCTATGGGATGGTTAACATTTAATAAAATAACTTTATGGCCCTTAAGATTCTGTTCATTCGATAAAATAAGGAAAACTTTCTAGGAAAATTGCGTGACTAACTGTTTATCTATGTTTGTCTATTTTATTAGAATGTACTAGACAGGTTAATCTGAAATTTAAAACACAATAAGGTGAAATTTATATTCAATCTTATTTGCTTCATTTTTTTTTGGTCACATAAAAAAATTAAATAAAACATACTCTTAACTTAAAAACCATTAATTAAAAACCATTTTTATATTAAAAGATATGGTTTAAAATAAGATCCACGTTATACAAGTTTCGGCTATTGTGACATGCTTTTGTTGTGACACCGAACGTCAAACATTTATATTAATAATATAACGATCGAAAGGTTTCTCCGTCAAATCTCAACATATACTATATACTTTTTATATCTACTTTTGAATAAATACGTTTAGATTGTTTAATTCAGTTCTGTCTAAATAGAACATAATTGAAATGTAATCGAGATGCACCACTTTCGGTTGTTGCAATGATAAAGGCGACAGAGGAAAATATTTCTGTTGTTCTCAATGTTACATAACTTTTATGACGAATGCCTGTCATCCACCAATTATCAGGATTTATACTTTGAGTGTGACTGGAAATGTCCCGAGTGTAAGACGAGACAAACTAAAAACGATAACAGAGACAATACACTAGTACGCCGCGCTCACAACCCACCAGGGGACACTAATGTCACTAAAATAAATATGAAAATAACTGACTCCTGATAACAACCCTTCTAAAATATCGTGCATTACACGGAATGAGGGATATTATTATACATAATATTATTAAAAACGTTGTTCACAATGAACTGCACCAAATTACCTCTGTCATAAAAAAAATACTTAATTGTTTTAATATAGTAGAAATTTATTGTCTTCCCTATGTTTTATAATACATAAATGAAAATCGACTGAACAGTATATATATACTGAGTAGTATTACATTCAGTGTTACGGGCATCAAGTTTCATGTCAGAATTGTCACCCATGGGTGGTTTTCTAATGTTTTTTATTGCTTTCAAAAACATGAATTTATAGAAAAACCGACAAATAATGAACAAAATAGTGAACAAAGGTACTGTTTGTGTCTTACAATTTTTTTCCTGTATACCTGATATATATATATATATATATATATATATATATGTAAATCATACACACACACACAAATAGATGTATTTGGATAAAACCATATATATACATATGTAATTAGGTACATATTATGAAATATTGCAATAATTCTTTTTTTACGCTAAAGTCATGGAAAATATTGCATATGTTGAATTTGTTAACTCAGAAGTAAACTAATAATAAACTGTATAATAAATTGTTTTTGATTAGTAAAATTATATGGCTATCTCAATGTATAATTTTTGGATTACATAACCGACGAATTTACTGCTGCCATAAAAGACTTTGTAACAATCGATATAGATAAAAGCCAGCTTACAATCGACCGGTAGTTGAAATGAGAAAAAACTTATACAGAATATGAATCGTCCCACAATATTCAGTTCAATACATTAATGCCAGGATGCCTAGAAATAATAGTGTCGAAACCAGTTTCGCACAGGTTTAAAATTTTTAATTACCATGGGTTGTTTAATAGATGTGCTGAGGAGTTTCTTTCGCCCGTTCGTCTCCTCATTGTTAAAACACCTTTTCGAAACGGTGGTAGAAGCAAAAAATGACGTTCATAAGTGTATTTACAGAATACCTATATGATTAAATGAATGAATTTGAATATAAAAACAAATTATTTTATATAGTTTTAGCTATCATTAAATGTGATCATTTTGAATTTACTGAAAGCAATAACAAAACATTACCACAAAAAAGTTCTCGAGCTTAATTTTGAATTGAAAATCGAGAACTATTCATAAACAAAACTGAATCGAAAACTAATTAAAGTTTGAATCGTTTTTGGATTAACAATATCGATATTTAGCGTACATGCCTACGTACTCGTAATATCATAATCTCGTAAATTCCTTCAACTGGAACAATACAATAATTTATATAAGAATAAAAGTTCTAAGTACGCACTCGGCGCTGGAGGCTGATATTACTTTCTTCTCATTATTGTTTGAGGTTGTTTTCATATTTTTTAATTAAATTTTCGTTTACGATTTCAGTCTTGTTTGCCGGAAACTTTAGCAGCGGTAGATTTATAGGCTATTCACATAAATTACTTTTGGACTTTCCTTGATAAGATGAGCGCAATTGAATTATACTGAATGTAAACTGGAATTTGGGCATTTCACCGTGTTTAATTATATTAGGTCGTATATCAATCAAGCAACATTATTCACCCAGTTCGGTGGTTATAATGAAGTTGAGTAACGAATGTCCAATTAACAATGTTTAAGCGGGCTTTCAACCAGCTGTCATTAAAATAAATTCTCATATTTATGTCATGTGACAGCCCTACCGATATGACTAAATCTTCTTTAAGTTAATCAACAAACGCGAAGATGGGTCACCGCATGGTGAGTGGTAAACGCTTCTCATACACGTTTAAATTAAAATCAAAAAGCATCACCAATGCGTTGCCGACTAAAATGCAAGCGGATGGCTTATTATTGGCTCTCCAAAACCTTAACACGTAAGAACATTTGTAGGTTGATTGTAGAACAACAATGGTAGCTAGTTAGACGGGTACAATACAAACTCTTGACTTCGCCATAGGCTCGTCCGTTGTGCAGCAAAGTGTACAACAGGCAGTAAAGGTTGGTTGGATTCAAGGATGGATTTTCTTTTGAAAGCAACGTATTTACAATGATGTAGTCAATAATATTGTTCTTAACGCCCAATCTAATATGAACACTATTTAACTTTATCTCTACAATACTTTTACTGCATTTAATTTACTTTACTTTAGAATGCTTATTGTATTTTTTATTTACTTCAGCGTATAGATTTACACATTTATTTATTCATAAGTATTATCGCGGTCTGGTATTCCCATTATTCTATATCCCAAAGGTGTATCCATAATGCATTATACACGGGATAGAATTGAATGAGTTTCATCCAATCTTAAGTCCAATTAGCTAGGTACTTGCGTATACAAAGACAGACAGTGACAGAACGTAATGCGATTATTTAAATACTTTTCCTCTCCATCCATCTCGGAGTGCATCCTGCTGAATAACCGAAGAGGCAGTGGCACTAGGTCCTTCCTGTTGCTCGTCTCTTGTATTAGCTCATTTAATTTCAACAGTACTCGGGTATATCGGTAGGGTTCTTTATATATCTGAATAGTTCCATATAAATAATGCTAAAATTAACTAGCGAACTACTTATTTTACGATCATGCCCATGGAATTATTTAATAAGAAAGCGACATATCTGCTTCTTTACTGATAGGAAGGTAATAAAATTTTAATAAGCTAATTAAAATATAAATTTTATTATGATTGTTTAACATTATTTGAATCAGAATAAGAATGAAATGAAAATGAAACAAATTAATTTCTTTTAGTAGTAACACAAATACTTAAAACAATTCTTTACGAGTATTAAGCCTATTTGTTAATTAATTAGTAAATTGTTACTCCCTAATGATGTTACACGTTTGTCAAGTAATAGTTTGGATAACTGGGTCTAATCTTAATTACGTATGGCTCAATAATTGTAGATTAGTTATTGTAACCCATAGTTACTCCAATGCTGAACATATTCGATTTTCTCTCGTATTGGGAGATGTTAATGTCATATTCCAGGATACAAAACAATTCTGGGTTGACAAACATAAACTTATTATTAAACTACAAAAAAATTAATATTATGATAATAATTCAATATTTATTTCAGTTTATTATAGGCCTTGGTGTACCAGTCGATCTAAAAGAGGCATCTGTTACGGTAGGAACTGTAATAAAGTTTCAGTATGACTTACCCACTAACAGTTCCGAATACACAAGCAGAATATATGGTTTCGCCGATACTATTTCAAGAAATATGGATGGAGATACTCTTGATGAAAACGAAGTTAACAAAGTAGATGAAGAATCAGATACTTCTACGGACATGAGTGAATTTAACAGCAGTATTACATTTAATTCATTTACAGAGGAAAATAATACTTTGGTTGACTTAACATTTGACGATAATAATAGAAAGAGGAGGTCTCTTTTATATACTGAAGGAGGTTTAATAAATCATAATGAGTTGTCCAAAGTCACTACAGAGGTGTCTTTGGAAGAAGCAATAAGGCGTCAAGAAATACTTGACCGAAAGAGAATGAAAGAAGAAGAGGGTACACAAAGAATGAATAGATGGGACTTTTACAAAATTTTTGAGCATATGCTTGAAAGGTAAAAATATTTTTATCACAATATGAATCTCCTCTCTTGATGGCCTGAGTCTCTTCCCTGGACCTTAAAATATTATGAAGGGCTTTTAAATACCTGTGTATTTAAAATTTTGTTAAAATAATTTTAACCCAATAATAAATAAATGGTTTTGAGGTGTTAAGAGTTTCATCCATTCTTGTATCTACCTGTAGTGTTAAAGACAACCATGGTCCTCCAGGTGGTCCGTCTCATCGTGAATTACGACGTGATAAAGTCTAACTTTAATATGCATACCTATCGACGAATCAACCTACTAGACTATCGGCTTTGAAATCGATTTTTATTTAGGGTTTTTGATTCTACCTATAAATACAGGAAATACAGGAAGGCTCTTCATAGGAAGTCAAAGAATGAATTCTTTATAGGAAGGAAGAATGTTTCGTATGTGCACTTTAAATATTTTAACTACTTGTACTGAAAAACATCTACAAACATCTACAAACCCCAAAGTAAAAATATTTGCAAGGCCATGCACAACATAACTTTACAAAGATTGCATTGTGGTAAACTATTCTGAAATTTAACAGCTATTCCAGCATGATGCCGCAGCAAGTCACATGTACAATACTGAAATTTACGTCAAAAATTTCACAGATACGGCTATTCAGGTCGCCCCTGCCTGCTTCGAACTATCTGCGAGGCGGCGGAGGTTCCTTTCACCCACGAGAACGGCTTGTTGGGAGAAATTGGCCATATATTATTCACGTAAGTACCCCGCTGCTTGAACCACGTATGAGGTTAATAAAAATGTTCAGCAAACAAGGTAACGTTGTCGGGATCGGTGAACTGCGCCTAAAAGTTTATTAAAATTTGTTATTTTTATGTCTCGTTATTAAAGATTAAATTTTATAAATAGACATAATAGAAATCTATTTACCATTTTACATACTATGTCTATAATGTGAACATGATTTTAATATAAAGTTTCGAGTACTTTAAACTATGATAAAAGCACATCAAATTTTATTACGTACTTTCAAGGCACCTGTGTGGACATAAAGATTTAAATTTGTGTTATTACTAGTATCTTGACTATATTTCACTTTCGAAAACAAGAATCTGAAGTTCCTAAATAGTAATCTAAAGTTATCCGTTTTTATTCTGCATTTTATGTATTTTTTATATGAACACCTAAACCAACCCCGTGTTTTTATTCAATATAAGAGCTGGAAAATTTCAATGATAGATTATAAGAAAAAACTTGATATAGAGAATGTTTTATAGATAAAAGAGATTATAGATAAAAAACGATTTATTGCAGACGACAGTAAATATTTATGGCCAACCTTCTTACGACCAAAACTATTCTTGGAAGAGCACATTAAGCGGGTAGGTCATTCGCTCAGCCCAATTTTATCGTTAGATATAAGCCATTAAGCTTTTAAGGTTTACCGGTGGCATGAAAATCATACACTTGGATTATCTAGTGACCCTCCGCAATGGAGTAGCTAAATGGACAAGGCAATAGAACATCTCATGCCAGTGAAATTAAGTCTATATTAATTACATTAAATAATTTTTACAAATTTAAGCATATGCTAAAAATGGGCCTTGAACAGTTAACGGTGTACTGTAATGCACGGGTCATGCTCGGACAGTGCGGATTATATGAGGCGCTGATAAATTCGAGTGTCAGAAGTCTCGAACAACGTTCGGATAAGGTATAATAACTGCTAACTGCTGCTATAACAATTCGAACTGTTAGCTTTATATGATATGCTCTCCGGAACACGAAAACTATGATAAATTATGCCACTAGCGGTTATTCATCTTCCACGGCCCAATGTCGCTGAACAAGGTCGATGACAAGCCGGAGGGCTACGAGCTCCTAAATTATTGCTCCTTATTATTTCCAGACCCTCATCGACAAAGGACGCTATATCTCATCATACTGACAACGAATACCATGCAGCTGAGAGGATGGGCAGAGAGGCCAGAGCTGACTGTGAGACCATGTTCCCTGACTGCGAGTCTTCGGTACTTGACACATTCACTCATATAGGAATGGACACGCTGCATAAATTTGGATTGTATTAATTTGGAATAAAGTATTAAAAATCTGAAAATATTTTAAAGAAAATGCTTGTGATTTTATATTCGTATTGGACGGAGCGGTTTGTTTCTACTACAAGTAATAAGTTTTATTTTGTTTTATTTTTTGTTGTAATTGCCATTGTTATTCGTAGCGTACGTTTCGAAGTTGTTTGGGAAAATGTTAACAGAAAAAGGACAGTTCACATAAATAAAAACAGTACAGAGGGATGCCAAAACAAGAATCTAGGTGGGCTGGACGATCATTGGGTAACTTCGCCAACAATTTTTATTATCTATACCACAAATGTTTAAAATTTAAGTTTTCAACAAGTACCTCTGAGTCATGACTGATAAATAATGATCTCTACTGTGCTAAGACAAAAACATTAGACAAGGAACTACACAGTTCACAAAGTAAAAGTTGCTTATTAATCTATAAAGAAAGCTTAGTGTGTTTTTAACTAATTTGTACTTATAAAGTTCACATTTTCATACCGGTGAACTCAGACTGTTGCAGACAGCATGCATATACAAAAATATTATATCAAAAACACCCATGTCATGACCTGAAAATATAAAATTATCTGTCATATAAATCTCTGCCGCGTCACTACTAACTGGGCTGTGGGGCTGTCGTTAAAATCTAAATTAGACACAGCGCTAAGTGAAGTTTTGTAGAAGGATTGATGATAATCAAACTCTAAAGTGGAGACTGCATAAATAACAGTAGCGTAGAGCTTTCTCTTTCTAGGCGACGCAACGCATCGATTAGCACCTCAATGGGAATACCTCAGTGAAGAGAGCCAAAGATTGGGCTCAGTGAAGTGTTTTGGGAGACACTTATGAATACGTCAAGCATTGATTGACTAGCGTTACTGTTACTAACGTACGATAATCACAGTGACTGTTCCTACATACTACTATCACTGACGGCTTAAAAAGACATGTCTGTACTAAAAAATAGATACCCTTTGAAATAGTTACAATTAAATTAAATAAACCTTTAAAATTGCCTGTCAAAATGTTCAGGTTTACTCGTAATTTAATATTGATCAAAATTTCAGCTATATATTGCTAATTTAGATCAGGCCGTTAAACCTTACTTATCTTTAGATGAGGTATTCTAAGTTCATAAGGCATTCTTCACACAATGAATTCGATAGAATTAAGTAGGCTTAACTTGTTCATAATGAAACAAAATTTTTCAAATAGTTTTTGTAATTTTTGAAATAATTACCTTCAAGTGATTATAGCCATAATTTAAGGTACATGTAAGATACAGTTAATTTTATAAACTTATGTTCTGTTACATTTACGTTTATATGTAATTATTCACGTTCATTAAAAAACTCTCTTTGTTTATTTAAGTATTAAATTTTATCGCGTGCTTCTATTAAGCTCGCATAAATTGTTTGGTAAAAACGCTTAAAATAAATTCTCTTTTAAATAGTCGCTTAAAGGCGGTTATAGAAGCTCTTAGAAAGACTAAGTAATTAACATCCTTGTTACTGCAGTTTCGGTCAAAAGGGAATCCGTAACGGAATTTTTAAGTTAGCTACTGAACTTAGTCTTAATTCCGTCGTTAGAATATTGTATAAAGGGAACTTACGAACACTTTTAGAATGAGATTGAATATTTACGGTGATTGTTTTTTTTTTACTTAATAAATGAATTAATAAATTAATGAATTAATATTTGAAAAACAAAACTGTATTAACATTAACTAAAAGTTTAAAAGAATGTATTTGAACTTGAGTGGATAAATAAAATGAAATACTTTTTTATTATTCACGATTTATTTTTATATTATTAATAATTGAAAATTTGAAGTAGAACTAAACATATATGTAAATTAAAAGTAGTTGAATTAATTTTCATGTGTGATTGTAAAGGAATGTTACAATTAGTTTACACTTTTCTTAGTCTACCTGTAAAAATAATGGTCGACTGTGAATCAATGAATAAATATGTACGTGTCTAATCCGAGAGATTGTTCTTTTAAACCGACTGCTTACGTTGTACGATTTTATTGAAGTAGTCACGAATAACAAATTACTGCAGACGACCAAGGAGACTCGTGCAATGGTGCTGTTTGATATTTGACAATCAAAGATATTATATTATTTACATATTGTAACAAAACGTTTTCCAAAAATAATGATAGCACTTCATATTGTCTCTTTCACCGTAATGTAATTCTAGAACGAATATGTTACAAGAACGACGACATGTACTACTTAATTAAAGTCATGTGCGTTTAGCAAAGATACATCTACCAGTCTCCGCATTATGTCCAAATCATCCTAAAAGCTCCAAGAAAAAAGTGCCGGTATCTCAACGGAGTACTTTAATAAAACCTTTAAAGTTCTACGAACATTCAACGGACAATATAAGCGAAGGTAATGTTATTTTCAGATATTAAATAACAAAATAAGGCCAAAAGATCACTTTTAATTTCAAACTCGATCAACTTCATTTTAAGGTAAACTCTGAATTTTTGTAAAAACATCTAATAGCGGTATAGAGCATTTATCATACAGAGAAAAACAGTCTTGGCTGTCTCGTCCAGCGGCGTGAGCTTGAATGTATGGTGTTGATTCCGTTGATGAACTTTGAGGGTCTGTTACGTCATTTTCTGGACTGAAATAAAAAAAA
>PDGT01000048.1:1300978-1315151 GCA_003671415.1 Megathymus violae | reverse complement strand
CCTCGCGATTTATTCTATATTTTCTATTAAAGCGCGGCAAATCATTCCTTCGCTTTTTAAACTCCGATCCTCCCACTCTTTCTGGCAAGCGCACTTTTATATAGCGGATTCACTCGTACACTGCCGAGTTTGAAATGAGAAAGAAATAAAAAAAAATTCTCTTCCCGCCGCTCTCGAATGCAATACGCACTTACTAACAAATAATTATATATCTTCGCAAATATATTAAAAAACCACACCGCCCAAAGCATTCGAGTTAACACCGCATTACTAACTATATAACTATCGCAATTTAAAATAATATACTGTGAAGTGAAATAGTGAATCTCAACGGAATACCATCTAAGGAGAAGTTAAGAAGAAAGAGAGATTGGAGACAAGGAGCAGCCACCTAGCTGCGACGCAGTTAATACAAGAACCGCATCAACCCTGCAGACCAGGTTAGTGTGCTTGCCAAACCTCCGAACAATCCATTACTTCTTCTTCTTCTCTAATACGCAATCTATAATCTACAAAACGAATTTTTCCCACAACCTGTTTACAACCTAAATAAAACGCCCGCTTGAACCGGCTACAGTCTTCAAAGACTGCTCCGCATTCTCACCATTTGTTTTACGGACGTAGAGACAGCAAGATTTATTGATTTTGCTTATTTCTTATTTCCATTGTTTATGTCTTATGATATATTTGTATTGCAAGCAAAAGAGCAATTAGAGCTACAGTAGATTAAAGTCGCATGAGAATTTGCGAGAAAAATTTAAAGAAACCGTAACCTCTCAATACATTTTTATAGACATTTAGTATTTATAAGACAATATATATAAATATGTACAAGCAGAAAAGTTATATCCACAATATCAAAACAAGAAATAGGCTTAATTTGGTTACGTCTTCATATCACCTTCAAAACGTCCAGAGTTCTTTTATGGGGCTTGGAGTCCGTTTTTGCAAAAAGGTTCCAAAGTTGATACGTAATTTAACTATTGGAAATTTCAAGCGACATATTAAAGCACAGCTTATAGTTGAAGCGTATTATGGTATAAATGAATATATAAATGATAAAGACGTCTAGAAATAATAGTGTCACAATTGATTCAGGTTAAAACGTTGTAATTATCATAGTTTGTCATAAAAGATGTTCTGAGAAGTTTTTTTCGCCGTGTCTTCTTTTCATTATACAAGCATGTTTCAAAATGGTAGTAGAAGTAAAAATGAGGTGCATAAGTGTATTTACAAAATACGTACATGCCTTAAGGGTATTGAATTTGCTATTTGGTGCCCTTATAAAAATAATTTTATTTAAGGATTAAATCATTTTCGAATTCCATTCCGAATAATTGAAAAGTGAATATATATATACCTTGATCCTGCGTTGTTATTTTGTCTTTAAGATGGCTTCAGCCCGCCATTGGACTGGTCTGCGCTCTGACAATATTTCCCGATAATTGAATAGGAGCGTATTTTACCTTGCTGCACCAGTGGATACTGGTTATTCGTTAATCCAATTGTTGGAGATTTCAAGCCCCCAAAGGTGCTTTCAACAACTGATATCCAGAACCTCACGCTTTTTTTATGTTACAGCTAACTTTCCTGTTAGTTACTTTATCTTATTTTGAATATGTTCAAAAAATTTTAGTATACAGAATTAAAGGAAATTCCCTCTCTCTTTTTCTTTCTCTTTCTCTTGATGACAAACTGTATATTTTAACATTATTTTCAATTTTTTAATTCATTCGCGATTCATCAAAGCGTATTTCTTGAGTTTGTTTGAACTGTAATTTATATTTTATTTTTTAGTTCATATTTCTACGAAAGCATGTTTTTTGTTTTTTTAATTCATAATAATTATAGTTCATTTATTGAATTTCAAGCAATGACTTTCATTTGTCCCTGCGACTCAAATTTCCAAAGTTACTTGTTATTATTAAAGCCTTCGGACAGTATAAAATTTTTTGACCTTCAATGGTTTCACGAATCCACACTGCAGCAGTGTGAAGAATTAAAATTCAAAATCATTTAATCAATCTAAGTATTTTGTAAGTACACCTATGCACATAATTTTTTTCTTCTAGTATCGTTTCGAAATGGTGTTTGAGAGACATTGAAAAGAAGAATTTGAACTGTGTTCTTCGCATCTTAAATTGTAAAGAAAGACCAGTCGCAGCTAAATGCACATTATAATGTTATTGACAACAACTATAAAGGGAAACAAGGTGAGGAACTTCCTATACCTACATGAGAATTCTTCATAACGTTGTTAAAATGTGCCAAATCGAAGTTAGAAATTGTGGTGTGTACAATCATGTTTATTTAAAACTTTGTGAGAAGGGATTTAACTCCAACACTGAGACAGAGAATAAATATGCTGATGATTATTGGGAAACAGAACTAAAGTTATCAGTTAGTATTGTAATTGATGCTTTCAATATAAATCTGTTGGGCAATATTGATTGCGTTTGTCTGCGGGTGTTTGAAAAGATAAAGCATGGTAATAAAATATTGAACACGATGAATAAGGGAGCTTGCGGTGTCGGGGACCTTTGATTTATTCTGTTGAGATAAGTATTCTAAATTTACGGTATCCATTTTTTAGTTTTATTGAATATTTTATCATGTAATTAATTAAAATAAATATTCAAAATAGGCTTACTTGTTTACTAGGTAGGCAAGGATGGTGTAAATGATGGATGGTATAAAATATTGAGTGAATATTCTTATAATAAACTTTTTTGATTATCGGTTGTCAAACTAAAAATATTTTATTTATTGATTTTCATTTTAGCTCCAATAGAGAATATTAATAATAATAATTTAGAATCGAATATTACCTTGGATATCTCGATAATGAGTGCACGTGTATATTGTAGTAAAATCTTCTATATATTTGTTTTGTCTAATTTCAAAAAGATTATTTATTGGTAGCTATGATAGAATACGATTATTTTACGACGAGCAAAACAGGCCCAAGATGTGAGCCTCATGTTGGCTAGTAAGTATATAATATTGTAATAATATATTAAACGATAGATAGCATTAAAACCGTTGTATTTATTACGTGTTTTGATTTATGTATTTCATATTGGTGTGCGCAATAATATTGTAATAAAACTGTTCATACCCATTCAAAATATCTTCAACATATTTATAAAAGTGGTATATTTTTGCATCACTTTCATAATGACCGTCCCATTTTTCATCTGCAACAATGAAGACTTCTCGTCGTTTCCTGGCATCAGTTACGTAAGCTGTGTTCGCTTCTAAGATGTCCACGGGAATCTCGGATCTGTTCCAGGGAAGCTGGAAACTGGTTTGGAACACCCAGTTAACGTTGATTGTCGAGATCGGTGTCGGTGTTCCTACGCCCACGTTGAACTGTGAAATTAGAAGATGATTTTAAGTAAGTACTAAAACCTGGTGAGAAAAGTATTTGAGGTAAAATGAGCAATTTTTTTGGAATACAAGTCCTTCGGTATCTTTTCCCTCGTAACACTGAAAAAATTGCTTCTTAATAAGTACATTCAGAAATAGATAAGCATTATTTTTCCATTAGTTAAATAGATCAAAAACTCTAGATTAGAATTATTGCTTTGATTGAGTGGACAGATAGATTGTATATTAGATGTAAATTAGTAGATGAATTGATCTAAAACTATTGATTTAAATGATCACTTGGATTGATGGAACAGTAACGTAAATTTATTTAGTTTTATATGAAATAGGTTGTAATAACCAACTTGTTGCACCCGTTAAATCGTTGAAAAACTATAGACTATACAAAACGTCACTTTGATTGATTGAGCAGGAATGTGAATTGATTAAATTTCCGACGGAATCAATTGTCTGTCAGGCGCTATCAGAAGAGATTTAATAATCGTTTTTAGAATAGGTCTACAAATTCACAAGTATTTTACCTTCATTTATTTTTCATTAACTCGTCTTAGAAATGAAGTGTATTTTTACTTATTTGCCTCTTTTCATTTTATTATCCCTGGCTTTGAATAATGAAACATTTAAAGTGAAAGTTGTGAAATTTTATCGTTCACGATTTTCATTTTTTGCCAGCGAAAACCTGATTTCTGTTAAGTATGGAACTTCATACAATCAAGAATAAGCATTGTATTACAAAGATGACAGTATAAAAAATTGTAGGTACTCGATTTACAGATTATGATTTGTTATTAATTCGTATAAGGCATGTGAGAAGGTACATAACAACATATTTAACACATTAAGTAGTATTTGGAGACAATTTTCTACACAATCGCAATAAAAAATAAGATAAAATAAATTTACAGTTAGAATCGATTTCGGAACGAACAAGTCATAGAAAGTACCTAACGATATTGAAAATTGGCGTCACACTCTTTAATTTGAAAATATTGTTTTAAATTAATATAATCATACTCATTAAAAGATGAAACGTGAGTAAAGAAACCTTCTTATTATCAACAAACAAGAAAGTCAATAGTCAACATACGAACAGACCGGCCACCGGATAATAACGATAATGGTAAAAAGGAAACAGGAAGAATGTAACTCCATCATAACAAGATGGTGCCTACTGCGACTAAAATTATCCGCAAACAGGGGCTTATTTACCTATTGTAATGGTAACGTACGAATCATTTCACAATATTCTAAAATTATCCGCAAACATGGGCTTATTTACTTATTGTAATCGTGACATACGAATCATTCCACAATATTCTAAAATTAAGATGCGAGCTGCCAGGCAGTTAAAGAACTCTACCACCTTGTGATATTATTACCCTTAGAATTAAAGTATCTAGTTGGTACCAAGCCCACTGATTTCCAATAGGATTAATTTGACACTATAGCCTCGCCTGTTGTTTGTAATGTTGCACCGCGAATTAGAACCCTCTTATGCATTATAATTATGTTTTAATATATTCTGTGTGCAATTTCTTTTAACCTATTTCACAGTAATTAAAACAATATAACTGCGGTAGTTAATAGTATATGTATATGTATATTACTATTGAGTTGGCAACTAAGTAATTGCGGATTTAAAAAAAAAATCAAAGACAGTTTTTCATGAAACTAAATAACTTTATTCTGTAATGTATTACCCATTTTGATCAATGACCTTTTGCCATCTTTCAGGCAGCATCTTAATCCCACATTCATAAAACTTCTGGTTTTTATTAGCAAAAGACTGAATCAGGTACGATTTGACATCATCTTCATTATTGAATTTTTTATCATTCAAGGAGTTTTGTAAAGATCGAAACAAAAAGTAAACAGATGGTGCAAGGTCAGGACTATATGGTGGATGTGGCAAAACATCCCAACCAAGCTGTAATAATTTTTGCCGAGTGACCAAAGATGTGTGTGGCCTTGCATTGTCATGATGGAATACAACACTTTTTCGATTTGTCAATTCGGGCCGCTTTTCTTCACATGCATTGTTTAATTTCGTTAGTTGTTCAATGTAGACTTCAGAATTAATCGTTAGGTTAGGTGGTAAGAGTTCAAAGTAGACAATTCCTTTGTAATCCCACCAAACGGATAACAAAACCTTTTTTTGATGAATATCAGCTTTTGATGTTGTTTGAGTTGGTTCACCTGGCCTGCTTCACGATCTTTTTCGCTTGATATTGTTGTAAACAATCCATTTTTCATCGCCAGTTATCAGTCGTTTTAAAAATGGATCATTTTCATTACGTTTCTTTAGCAAATCCCAGTTGTTAATGCGTTGCGTTAAATGCGTTTTTTTCAGTTCGTGAGGAACCCATGTATCGAGTTTTTGAACATAGCCAAGTTGTTTTAAGTGATTTTCAATGCATGTATGTGATACATGAAGTTTCTCTGCAATCTCACGTGTTGTACTGTGATTATCCGAATTGATTATTGCTTTGATTAGGGCGTCATCAACTGGACGACCAGAGCGTTTTTCATCTTTGAGTGAAAAATCACCAGAACGAAATTTGGCAAACCAATTTTGACACTGCCGTTCTTTTAAGGCTTCGTCACCCTAAACAGAACATAACTTTTTATGAGCTTGTGATGCGTTTTTCCCTTTTCGAAAATAAAAAAGCAAAATATGACGAAAATGTTTCTTTTGATTTTCTATTTTTCAACGAAGGCCAAATGAAAACTACGCAACCGATCAAAAAACTTTTTTTACTGATTGACAGCTGAATTGGCAACTGTCAAATAATAAAATGTGTTTTACATTTGTATTACGTCTGTAAACCTAAAAATTCAACTGAAGCTAGCTATGAGTGAAATCCGCAATTACTTAGTTGCCAACCAAATAGTATATATAGTGTTAATAAAATTTAGGTACATTCGTCTACTTTACAATCACTCGTAAATACAATGTACTCGTATATATTTTGTTATTTACTTGTGTTATTGTATGTATACAGATAAAAATCTAAAATTAATAATAAAAATAATATAATTATTAATAAAATAATAATATTATTATTAATAAATAATTATTAATATTAATCGCAAAATTCTACTTATCGTGCAACACCATGTGGTATATATTTTTGCTAGAAGAAGGGGAGAATACAAAGAATATATAAGTAAATATCATATATAACTTTACCATTGAAAAAAATAAATTGTTTTCGTAAATTTTCACAAAGTACATTAATATTAAAGCATTCCTTGCAATTCCGCAGCTTAGAAGCAAATAAACTTTACGACTTCCGCACATTCTACACAAGTCGTATCGATAGGTCGAGGAGTTAGTAATCTCAAGAACCGCAGGTTCTTATACGATCATAGGTCTCTGACTTGGTTTAACGATTGCTGTCTAACGATAACAATTTGCTGAACCACACCGATCACTTATTATCGATAATGCCCGTCGGTTTTTAAGCGCTTCAGTACGAAACAATTATGTAGCACAGTAAAAAGTGAATCAATAAAACACATTACCTATTTTTATACACAATTTTTATAGTATATGAAAAAAAGGATAATAAATTTTAACTAACCTGAAATAACGTTGTATTTGGAAACAGCAATTGCCTACGGGTTCTATGTAATGTATCATGGTTAGATTCTGGGATACACGAACATAAATTCAGGAGATCCACTATGATAATATTTATGACGAAAACTTTTTCATATAGATACATGTTTATGTATGAGTGAGGTTCTTACGAGTGAGGCAAAGTTTAACTTTTATGTATCACGTGTCGACTTCGATCTAGAAAGGATGCCGACTGGGAAGGAGTATAAATAAATATTTACTTTAAATTATTATGTTCGGGTCAAAGCACCGTTATACAATATTGAGGTAGTTGGACAAATTAACAATGTGATTTATGCTAAAAGGGCTACAAGCAACTGGTAGAAATAAAATATTTAATTTACTAATTTATTTATGGGTAAGTTATGTAATGTATGTATGTTCGATTATTTTTCTAGGATACTATTAGAAAGTTGAGATTATAAGGTTTTTTTTTATTACGCATTCTTATCATAAATATTATCTACTAGCGGCCCGCCCCGGCTTGGTACGGATGTACTGTATCAATAGTTTCCGCAGCGTACGCGATTAAACAAATTTTTAAGTAAATTTTTTTACACCTTGATTCACGTTACTGAAGTTTTAGCAAGGATCCCTGATTTTTTGTAGTAATAAATATAACCTATGATACTCAGGGATAATTTAGAATTTTAATGGTGAAATAATTTAAAAGGTTGGTTCAGTAGTTTTTGAGTTTATTCGTTACAAACATACACAAATAAAATTTCCTCTTTATAATATTAGTGTAGATAAGGTGAATGATATTAATGTAATGATCGAATCTTTTCTAACATAGATCAAATTTTGATCCTTATAGATATTTTTTGGAATCTATATACTGTTTGTAGACTTGGATCCCCTGTGATAACTATTAATCGAATAACATCAATCCAGATATTATGTCTGTTTGTAGTCTGTAGTGTAGTCTGTATATTTTGTAGAAGTATGTATATTGGTGTTTTTTTACAATTGGAAGACCAAATAGTCGAGACGCGGTCTAAGTAACTCGCTAAGTACGGCGGGACATCTTTCTGTACCAAAAATATACACAGAAATGTTGCATACTACTTGAGAATGCATCTCGTTCAACGACTACAAGGCCAATGTCGGTAGATGTTGAGCAAGAAGCAAAAACCATAAACTTTGCTTCCACTATCGGCACCACCATGAAACTAGCGACTACCAAAGCTGGTAAACCTCGTGTGCACATGAAGTGGGATGAAGAAATAAACATTTTCATAATGCGCACATATTACTTAATAACTAAGTTAGAAACTGATTTTACTTCATACAGACAGCAAATGCATCAAAGATTCATACAAAAGTATCAATATTTCGACGTCTCAGAACAAAGAATATCAGACCAAAGAAGAGAGAGTAGTTAGAAACAAACGTTTATCCAATGAAGAACTATATAAAATAAAGGAGGAAGTGACGAAAGAATTAAAAATATAAAACTTTTTCACAGATCAACAATCAAAATCACATATATATCAAAACATTTAAACAACATAACCTATTTAAACTACCATAAAGGGAAAACACCAGAAGTCTCATCAATATTAAATAATAGTGATGGAGGTGAAATCCAATCGAAAATAGCTTCACAAACTACTTAGAGGCACTACAGAATAACATAAGTAATAGTCAGGTATTATATGAAAACTCTGAGAAATTTTTTAATAAATATAGTAGGACGGATCCAATGTCTCGACCATTATTACCTAAGATCAAACCTGGAAACCATGTAAAATATTTAATTAGACAATTCAACGCACATATTTTACCATCCAAGTTTTAGGAAATATCGTTGATACACATACTTTAATATATTGTACGGCACATACAATTATAGAAAATTTAAACATTAAGACATATAATAGGATACGAATATATAGAAAAAGTACAAAACCGGTATGGCAAACAAGATTAGAAAAAGAAGTGGAAGAAATACGTAAGGATATCGGTAGATTAACCTAATGCAAATTAGGAAATAATTCAAAAAAGCTTTGTAAGAAAATAAGTGAATTTTTTTTATGTTAATAGCCGACAAACGAGCAGACGAGCCACCTGATGGTAAGTGGTCACCGTCGCCCATGGACATCAGCAAGACCAAAGGTATCACTGATGCGTTGTCGGTCAGGAAATGAGAAGAAGGTTAGAAATAAGTACTGGCTCTCAAGCCCCCAGCCGGAACACGACGAGTCGTTTGGCGGCTGACTCAAGCAGGAGGGTGGTAGCTAACCAGGCAGGCTTCACGGATAGATAATAATACCACTAATAATATTAATGACTTAATAATAATACTGATAATATAATCCTTACGCGAAGCCCTACCACCAAACAAGCTGGCTTCTGTCGCCGCTTACGACACCCTGTTCTGCGAGCATGGGATTGGGGGGAGTATTCTAAGCCGCCCCAATACGGCTAATTTACACTTTTATTTATTTATTTATTTTACACTGAACAAAGCAGCGTGCTTTACATGAACATCTTAACAATAAAATAAATGAACATTTAGATACATTGAAACAAAAATTGGCTGTAACACGTCACAGACTACCTAGATACAAGAATTCAAATGATAGGAAAGAAAATAACAAACTATTTGCAATATTTGAAAATCAATTTTATAGAAGATTAAAACAACAGTATAAAAGTGAAATAATTTCACCTACCGAAAACTCATTGAAAGAATTTTGGTCAGACATATGGACTAGAAGTATTCAACATAATAAAAATGCTGAATGGATTAAAACAGAATTAAACCGAGCATATACCATAGAAGAAATGAAGTTTGATGACATAAATGAAATAGAATCCGTAATGTAATAAATATAACTCATAATTGGAAAGCTGCTGGAGCAGATGTATTTCACAACTATTGGTTTAAAAATCTTCTGGTAGTACATGGAATATTAGCTAAACAAATTACTGATATACTGAATCAATCAAGGGTAATCGTATACTTCCTGATTTTTTAACTAAAGGTAAAACATTTCTACTTCCCTAAAGTAATAAAGCACAAGATCCCTCTCAGTATAGACCTATAACATGCCTTCCAACTCTGTATAAGATTATCAGTTCCATTATTGCCAATAGAATTTATAAACAATATTCTAATAGAATAACAAAAAGGATGTAGACGATACCACCAAGGATGTAAAGAACAAATAGTAATTGTCTCTTCTGTTTTAAAATATGTGCAAAAAGCAAAAAAAAAGACCTTTACGTTACATATATTGACTATCAAAACGCATTTGATAGTGTTCCATATTCTTGGCTTATTCAAATTTTATAGATTTATAAAATTAACCTTAATTTAATTAGTTTTCTTAAGCAAACTATGTCCAAATAAAACTTGGAGAACTAATCTTTGTCTTAACACTTACAAACATGAGCTAAATATAGGAGATATAAATATTAAAAGAGGAATTTTTCAAGGGGACTCTCTTAGCCGTTTGTGGTTTTGCTTAGCACTTAATCCTCAATCGCGAAAATTAAATAGTTCTAAATCCGGATTTACATTAAAAAATAATAGGCAGACCTTATGTCAACTTACTCACTTGTTGTGTATGGATGATCTCAAACTTTATTCTAATACTGGTACTAAGATGAATAGCTTGTTAGATTGACAGTAAAATTTACAGACGATATAAAAATGCTATTTGGACTTGATAAATGTCGCAAATTAAACATTAAAAAGGGAAACATTAAGAAGGTTGTTACAAAATAAACGAAGAAAATCAAATAAGTGCAATAACAACTCAAGAACTCTATGAATATTTAGGTTACAGCCAATCAAGATTATTAGAACACAAAATAGTAAAAGATAACTTTAAGAAGGAATACATAAATAGACTTATTAATATATGTAAACGACAACTTAACAGCAAATATTTATTTAAAGTAATAAACACATACGCAATTCCCGTCCTTACTTATTCATTTGGCGTAATAAAATGGACAAAAACTGAGGTGAATCAACTTGATATAAAAACGCGAACTAAACTTACACAATTCCGTTATCATCATCCAAAATCCGCAACAGAACGTATTTCTTTACCAAGAAAAGAAGGAGGAAGAGGACTTACAGATATTACTCAATTACATTATAGACAAATTGACTCCATGACTACATTTTTCAATCAAAAAAGAACACAGCCAACTACATAGAGCTATCGTAGAAATAAATAATAAATTAACACCCTTAAACATGTATAGTAAAAGAAATGAAATAACAGATCCTAAAAAGCAAAAAGAAGAAAAGCATAAGCAGTGGAAAGAAAAAGAATTACACGGAAGTATTGTTTTATAAATAAAAGGTTATATTTAAATAGATGTATACTTTTAATAAAGGATCAAACACAAAACACATTCTAGATACAACAGAAACGTAACGACATTTTTTTTATCAAGATTCAAACATAGAATATGTATTTAGGAAGTGTTGCCAATTTATAGAACATCATATTAGATTGTTTTTTCAACTAATACTTTTTAATTGACAACACCCCCCCTCAATGTAATATTTATATTTATACCACATATTTTAACAAATTTAAACAACAATATAGCATTCAATGGCTTTGTCAATGCATCTGCTAAGTGATCTCCTGTTTTAATATATTTAACTACAATCTTCTCTTCCTTAACTAACTCTCTTATATAATGGTATTTTATATCAATATGCTTCAGCCTTTTTACACTGTCTGTCATAGCTACTTTCAGAGCAGATTGATTGTCACAGAATATAGTTACTGGACATACGTTTTAGGAAAGAAATCTTTCAATATATTTATAAGCCAGCATGCTTCACTAGCAGCCATACTCATAGAAACGTATTCTGATTCTGTTGAAGACAGACTAACAGAGCATTGCTTTTTAGAACACCATGTAATTAAACAGTTTTTAAACATGAAACAAAACCCTGTAGTGGATTTTCTATCTAAAAATCTCCTCCCCAATTAGCAACACAATATCCTATCAAATCAGTACTATTTCACATTTATAAATAAGTTTGTAATCTAATGTATGTTTAACATATCTTAACACTCTTTTTAATGCAGACAATAACGCATCGTTAGTTTTGTTCTGGTACCTACTGAGAATAGATACAGCTACAGCTAAATCTGGCCTTGTACCACACACTGCATACATAATACAACCTATTATTTTTCTACACAAGCTTTCAACACTCTTATCTAACTTTTTATTACAATCTTGTAATATATTAATATTAAAATTTTGATCCATAGGGGATGATACTGATTTACAATTATCCATATTAAAACGTTTTAAAATATTCTCGAAATAAGTCTTTTGCGATAATTCCGCCACACCTTTCTTTACATCTTGTTTTACATTAATGCCAATAAACTCTGATATAAAACCTAAATTTTTCATATTAAACTTTCTCCCTTATATTGTATACTTATATTATTACCTGTTATAATTTCGCTCATCTTTATAAACTTTTCAACATAGGACTTGACTCCATGTTTCCCTTTCAAAAATAGACAGTTCGATAATTTGAAAAATCTTCTTTTAACAGTAGAATATATCTCGCTTCTAAAATGGAAATCTGCTCTATGGGGCTACAAACATCGACATGAATTAGTTCGCAAGTCCTTGAAGTCCTCGTTTTACAACAGGAAGACACAAAAATGATATAGATCAAGTGCATATCGATGAAGAAGCATCAAACAAAAGTACTCGTGACTCTTGAGTCAGAACCGGCAAATCCGTAATTTCGTGGCCATCGAAAAAAGAAAAAAAAAATTTGGTGTCAAATCGTAGGTTTCCGACTACGCCCGATCGATTGCACTTGTCCGTTTCTTGGTAACTTACGTAGTTCCAAAGATAGCTGGCGCATTGTATTAGGTCCAGTTCGTTATCTAATCACCTCGTTCGGTCATTACTGAACGCACGATGGGTCTTTCGCTTTACTTAGTAATCTAATCACTTCCAATGCGAGTTTTGGTAATGGTAATGAGAGTCTTGTGTTAGTTAAACTACAATAATCGTTTGTAAGGTTTATTATTTCGTAACAAAAATTGAACCGAATAAACGAAATAACCTTATATCATTACAAATTGTACTGTTTTCAAACATTTTCAGAAAATCGTTCATCGATCTACCATGGGTACATTATACAATATTCTCCACAAACAGTAGTAAAGTCATGTTGAATTCGATTGATGTAATAATTCCACATCCTAGAATTGTTTTCTAAGAATGTTCTATGATATCTTTCTGGTGGTCGACCATATGAGTTGAAGTACTGACCAAAGTTTTTCCCATCTGTATGCATGGCTTATCAAAAAAAAATACATCTTAGCTACTATAGGCTACTGATATATTACGACGCTTATCTATTTCTATTACATTATTAAATTCCTCATAAACAATACAGTTAATAGTTTGCGTGAGAGCTGACTCACAACGTACTTCTTATCTTACGCTACCATATTTTATAATGGTGATTAATACGAAGGAATACTACTGATACAACAATATTAATGAGAAATTTGCTAATTTGAAAAAAGAAAATTTCGACACGCTAAGAAGAACAAAATAATGATAGCACTTCTTAATGTTTTTTTCACCTTAATGTAACTCTAGATCGAATATATTACAAGAACCACCTACGACAACATGTACTACTTAATTAAAGTCTTGTGCGTTTAGCAAAGATACATCTACCAGTTTCCGCAGTATGTCCAAACCATCTTAAAAGCTCCAAGAAAAAAGTGCCGGTATCTCAACGGAGTACTTTAGTAAAACCTTTAAAATTCTACGAACATTCAACGGACAATATAAGCGAAGGTAATGTTATTTTCAGATATCAAATAAAAAAATAAGGCCAAAAGATCACTTTTAATTTCAAACTCGATCAACTTCATTTTAAGGTAAACTCTGAATTTTTGTAAAAATATCTAATAGCGGTATAGAGCATTTATCATACAGAGAAAAACAGTCTTGTTTGTCTCGTCCAGCGGCGTGAGCTTGAATGTATGGTGTTGATTCCGTTGATGAACTTTGAGGGTCTGTTACGTCGTTTTCTGGACTGAAATAAAAAAAAAATCAAACCTTTTAAGTACAGATTCACTGAATAAGATATTATAAAAATCAAAGACACGAAAATAACATATCAAAGTA
>PDGT01000048.1:1280317-1295881 GCA_003671415.1 Megathymus violae | reverse complement strand
TATCGATTTTATTCGATTATTTTTCAAGGATATATTAGAAAGTTGAGATTATAAGGTTTTTTTTATTACGCATTCTTATCATAAATGTTATTTACTAGCGGTCCGCCCCGGCTTCGTACGGATGTACTTTATCAATAGTTTCCGCAGCGTATGCGATGTAAGAAATTTTTAAGCAAATTTTTTTACACCTTGGTTCACGTTACTGAAGTTTTAGCAAGGATCCCTTATTTTTTGTAGTAATAAATATAACCTATGTAATTCAGGGATAATTTAGCATTTTAATGGTGAAAGAATTTAAAAAATTGGTTCAGTAGTTTTTGAGTTTATTCGTTACAAACATACACAAATACAATGCTTTCCTCTTTGTAATATTAGTGTAGATAAGGTGAATGATATTAATATAATAATCGAATCTCTCGTAACATAGATCAAATTTTGATCCTTATAGATATTTTTTGGAATCTATATACTGTTAGTAGACTTGGATACCCTGTGATAACTATAAATAAAATAACATCAATCCACATATTATGTCTGTTTGTAATCTGTAGTGTAGTCTGTACATTTCATAGAAGTATGTATATTGGTGTGTTTTGTTACAAGTGGAACATCAAACAGTCGAGACACGGTCTAAGTAACTCGCTAAGTACGGCGGGGCATCTCTCTGTACCAAAAACATAAACAGAAATGTTGCATACTACTACAAATTAAAACAGTTTGTTCTCCCAAATTACGAATAATTCAAGCAATATTTTGGGATCTAAAAATATGTATCTGTCGGCGCCGCCATCTTGTGTATGTAAGCAGCACGTGGAATGGAAGCAGCACGTAGAATTCGTCCACTGCCATCGTAGACACCCTATATAAGGCAGCGTACGACAAGTCAACGGCTCCTAATCGTTAGTGTCATACTTAAGACGACACAAATCCTCTCCAACCAAACAACACCTTCAGTGTGGACTTCTGAGAGGTCGCCCCCTTGGGAGCGCCGCTAGCACACTTTTTCCTTAAACAGGGGTCGTTTCCGATGAAGATTTAGAGGCCGCAAGACCAAAGCCATTTCAGGTGTTGTTTAGTAGGCACTGAAGGCCTAGCATGTGCTAAGTAACGCGTGAGTCCCATATAACCAGCGTAGCCGGCTGCGCTGGTATGCATGAGCATTCTAGTACATTCTACAATTTCTCCGTAAGAGGGGAAAAAAGTCAACGGGTCTTTTGATCGACGGCGGTTGCCCGGTGCACACGCTGTGTCGTGATAATATTGAAGGTCTTATTTTAATTCAGTGTTATTCATTATTAGTAAAAGTAATATAAACGTCATTAGAAGAACTTGGTATTGTTATGAAGATATCATATCAATCTCTGCCTATATATCTATACCCGAGTAGCAGATTTATCCCGATAAAGTCACTGACCGTTTTCAATAAAATTGAAGATATAGAGTGACTGAAAAATTTGAAGCGACGCTTCTAGAAATGTCGATAACAGGTTTTCTTGCTTTGAACATTTCTGTGAGTGAATGAAAAAGTATACATATAAAGAATTATAATAAGAATGTATGCTGTGAAATAATGATAATAATAACGAAACGTCATAAAAGCTTATTTGAGAGTTATGCAGTAATTCATAATAATAATAAATTTATAGCTAAAAATAATAATAATAATACACGGTGAAAATGTTAACTCTGTAAATTTGTAGCTAATAATAACACAGAGTAACTTTTAACTCTGTTATCGAGGTATAAATATGATATTATTTTGAATTTTTGTTTGTCTGTCTACTTGTTCCTCCGCTATCACATCCAAACCACTGAGTATGTTAAGGTGGAACTTGGCATATACATATTTTACTTATGTTATACAAACTTCATCGCTCGGTGGAACAATTGTAGCGAAATTCTGTTTAAATAAATGTTAGTAATATACGTTCTATTAATATGTAAGTAGAAGTTTAAGTAATTTTTAAAGCTTTTGGAATAAACAAATATGTTTCTTATTTAAAGCTCTATAAAAACTTATCCGTAATACTACAAATGTAACATTTATGACAACGCGTGATAAAACTGAATAGAGTTTACAGCTGTCAACACGTTAAATAGATGTTACCGATTTCAGATAATTTAATATTTATAACATGTTTTATTCAACTGCCCTCGCTTCGCTTCAGAAAAACTACGCTTACAAATAGCATCTACATTGTTTTAGGACTGTGTTTTTCTCGTTCCATGAATTACAAATTTAAATATTAATTTGTAACTTTTTTAATTATGGACGGATTGCAATGAAACAAACTTTAAGTATTGAGTGATGCTTACTGCAATACATTAAGAAACCAGAACCAATTCTTTTAAGCCGCTTCTGAGATTAGTGCAAACGAATGCACAGACATGTTTGCCTGTTGGCTTACAAACAGACAAAAAATCTAAGAACAATTGTTTTGTATTCTATTGCGTTAATAAAGGCTTCAAATAATAATTTTTCTCATATAATATTCATATACAGAAAGCGATCATTTAGAATCTTGTTATATGTAAACATACCAACTCTCATAGCAATCTATTGCAACTGATGGCATTAACGACATGTAATACACCCCCCGTCTTAATGTCGGAAACGCAGTGCTGTTGTTGAATAAACAAATTAGTGGCCTGCGGAGTGTGTGCCCATGGAGGCTCTCTTCAGTCTTGTACATATTGAATGTTACAGTAAATATATTATGGTCTTCTTATAACTGACAGAAAATTTAACGAACTTACTGTAAGTTAAGTGACGTTCGATTGTCAAGATTTATAATTATTGAACCTAACCTAAGGCTAAATTCAGCGTAACTTCGTCAGATGAACTCATGTATTTTAACTGTAACGGGGAAGTCATAATTTTTAAATTTTAGGGATATTGCAATCCAGTTATATTATCATCATGATTAAAATATCGATATACAATACAAGCATCGTGAGTACCTGTTGCAGTTAAGATGTATGATGTCTGCGATAATATATGTTTAAAACCATATGAACTTTTGGCGTACGTGTAGATATAATAATATTATGTACCTACTTATATATTTTACTTATATTATATAATGTATAATCGTCTATTCACCATATATAAACATGTAAATATATTTCTTATTACCATTGCGCATGGTACCAAAACTTATATAAATATGTGTATCAGTAATAAATTACAGTATTTGAGGAAAAAATGATGTCTGATATGGGCCTTAATGCGTAGGGCGTGACGCGGTTGAACAAACAAATTACTGCACTCGCATGTCATGTGACTGTGGACATTTCCTAAAGGCGTGTTCATAATGGGGTTCATGGGAGAAGTTTAAATTTATTTATATTGGTTTTCAAGCTGTATTTATAGAGCTGTTGTTGCAGCAAGCTTAAATATTGAATTATTGTTATATTTACAGCTTGTATTTATTTTAAAACATATTTTATAGCTTTTATATTAAGAGGGGTCTAATTTACATCGTGGTCTATTAGATATCTATACTATTATTATAAAGTGTGCTGGTGAATTTAGTGAGTTTGTGTATATGCGGAAAGTAATCTCCGGACTCACGGCACCCATCTGAAAAAATCTTTTAGTATTTGAAAGGTACATTATAACGGATGGATATACTTATGTTTTATCAAGTGTATATGTATAATAATGAATTATTGATCCCGAACGATCGGTACGGGCCGCTAGTGGTAACATAATGGGAATTAAATAAAATGAAAGTTGTACAAGTATTCTATGGTATATTTTATTTATTACGAAACTAGCTATTCAGTGCTCCTTTCACTAACATTTTTTTACATATACCTAATATCATGCAAGTATAATACAATTGTAACTACACTTTTATACAAATAAATATACCGATGAATTATATAAATACCTATGACTTATACAAATAAAGATACCATTAGGGATGTTGAACTCAAAAATAATAACACTCATGTGTGACGAATAGAGTGTTAAGGTCAACTTACTAGTACATAATATATAAAAATCACGGACTTTGAGTGCCAAAAACTTGTTAAATATTTTATTACAATGTGTTAAATTTGGCAAAATTATCTTACAACAAGAATTGATATGACCAACTTTATTGTTTGTATGCAGCCAAACGTTATAAATATGAAATCGATGTAAACTTAGTTTTTGGTATAGGAACAGCAAATAAATTGGATTTTATATTATTTACCAATTATTTTCCGATACATAATTCAGGTTTCCTACGGTGTAGGTTTATTCACGATGTTTTCCTTCACTGAAGCAACTAATAATTAATTTCTAATTGTGTGACGGATCCGACCCCGTGTAGTAGAACAACGTTTAAACCACCAGATTATCACTGCTTTCATGGAGTAAGTAATTACGAATAGTGAATCTAAATATCTTTATAAATTATACATGAAAATCTTGTCTAAAACACATTTAATACATATACAAAATCTGAATTCTATTCACTCCTTTTAAAGAAACACTTACTCGATTGCAAAAGTTATTTAATTCCACTTATTTGACTGAAAGCATTGAAAAGTGGATTTGTTACAGAATTCCTTGTATTCATTTTCTAAGTAGCATTCTACATATTTTATGCATTTAGATAAAAGCGATGTATGAGAACCAAATTCCTTTTTAGTTCTATTTGAGTTTATTGAATTAAGGAATAAAGGGCGTTATGGACAAATTATTTAAGTGAATGTCGTGTAAAATATTTTATACTGGATGAAAAAAAAAACCTATAGCGTCATGTAATTCGTCGAGAAATTATCTCAAAAAAGAGTACGGATTAAGGGCTGTAAGTATGAATTTTATAGGAATATAACGAATATTTACGTTATAGTTTTGTCAGTATCGTTTGATTAGTTTCGAAGCTATTTAAGCTATTGAAAGGCTCAAGAGTCATTTGCCGCGTCAAACGGGTCTTTAGTAAGGACCTCGTACAAGTCCGAAAATACTGTAGCGAATTCCACAAAATTATGATATTGTTAAACGGTTATATCAGTGATTATGTTAATTAGTTATATCCATTCGGCTATAAACTCATCAGTTCCTACATGTTTGTTGTGTGTAATTGCTTTTTGATGTGAATTTTACGTTTATACGAGCTGATTACTAATGATAATAATTGCAAATAAATTTGAAAAATACATGTACTCTATTAACGTATTAATTAATGATGATGGTAAGTTAGAATATGCACGACTGTAAGTTGTAGCATATACTTTTTCGGTTCAATTGGACTTTGAAATTTGAGACCCTGCCAGCTCAGCAATGGTCCATGTCACGAGTCGATTTCCGAGGACAGATGTTTATAGGATGATTTTTTAATTTTTATTTTTGGGTTGTATTTCTGAGGTCTTATTAGTGATGTTCATGTCATACGCGACACAGGCACTGGTGTTACGGTGTTATAAATATGTGAGCGCTTTTAATTTATTTTGCCGTAGACGAGATTTATATCGGCAACTTTGTTAGTATCTGGTACGAAAAGAAAAATTGTTTTTTTTTATCGTGGTAGACAATGATATGTTACAAATTAGCTTCACTTTGTTAAAGTACTTTTGCTTAGGCGAAACTTTTATTAGCAATTAATTATTTGCAATTTTTATTTCACTCTGCGCCAAAGAGTAATGAAAATTTTAAAATTTAAACTGTGTGTTCCAATAGTATAGAAATCATAAACTGATAATCTTAATTGTAAACTAAATAAATTCTCTAAATATACATATTATATATCCAAAACTTCGGTTAGCGCTATAATAATATTGTACATCGCTTATATGAACTAATCAAGAGGGCAGGTTGCGTTAAATATCAGGGAAATGTGGCTTCACATTCCGATACGCAGTATCTTTTTAAGACGGAAGAAATATGTTATTACGTCTTTGATTTTTCCTTTTAAAATTCCCGTGAGTGTAATTTTCATATTATTAATTTCTCCTATTCCGTCCCATTTAAACATTACATATTGTATAATTATATTGATCAGTAATATAAGGTAAAATATGGCAATCTTCATCAAAATCTTTCTCGAGATTTTCACATTACGCTTGTACGGACTGACATAAATTTAAAACATTTAGGTCTACTATAACATGTTTTTATATCTTATACATATAATAATGCAGTAAGTATTTGATACAATATTCTTTATTATTTGTATTTAATTTTAATGCTATCCACGTCATATACTTGTACTTGTAACTGTGCGAAAATAACACATTTTTCTCTTTATTTTGTCTTACTGATGTAACATTTAAAAATGTTCAGTTCTTTATTTTCAATACTGTTAAAAAATATAATGATATTATAAATATTTTCGTATTAAAATCGTTGGGATTATTCTAGCTGGAGCGTTAATGTTACGTTTAACTTAATAGTATTTCTTCCGTTCCGAACAGTGTGTACACAACTTTACTTCATAACACGAGGGATATTTGTCAAACATACCGACGTCAAGCCCAGTGTAAAGCCTGAGGAGGTCCGGGTTTACCAAGATGCGACATTTAAGGTATTTATAGTGTTTATGAGTTTTTTTAATATTGTTCAACTTATTTTATAAATTACAATTATAAAAATTAAGTACAGGAAATTAACTCGCAGAACCAAAAAATACGAATAGTTGTTTGAATGGTGTTATAAATCTCTTTTTTTAGCGTTGATAACATCTCGGGTCCAAATTCGGTGTTCCTGTCCGACAGAATTACTAAATGCCGCAGTAATGTCCACTGAAAATCCTATCATCCATCCTATAACCATATCTACAAAGCTGTCGATATCTATCGACCAATCTGTTAAATTCGAAATCTAGAAATGGTAGAGTAATTAATGTCTTTTTCAAATTATCTCCAAGTACTATTATTAATTTACAACCTTTTTAATATCCATCAGTCAACTGGAAGCAATGTTTTTTTTATAATTTAAATTAATTTTGGTATCCTTTCTAGCCGACAACGGGATTTTTGGCATTTGCTGTTCCAGTGTCATTACCATAATTTTTTAATAAACTTTTATAAATTAGGTATTAAATATTTTGTGCTTTAAATTTCAGTGTACTCGTTTTCCTCTGGGTGACCCCAATTATAAGTTCTGTGACAACAAACATAGCAGAATCCAAAGACTTCAGGATCAAACGTCAGATCAATAGTCTACCCCTAGTATATCCTTATGGAGCTACGTATAAGGTAAACATCTTGTTTTAATACTGAGTTTCTATTACCAGGTAATACAAATATTATTAAAAAGGAAGCCATTAAGTCAGGTAATACAAATTCCCAATGAGCGATAATTTTAAGAAATTGATTATTTTGATCATCATTTTTTTAAAGTTATTAATTCCGAAATGCATTTACTAGAAAAGGTAAAACATATGAATTAAAAATTTAATATAATTCGTGATATTTCTTAACAGTTAATATTTCAAATTCACACGTAAATTAAGGTAAGAGCGGATTTTTTTTTGATGTTAGTCTCGGGACTGGAGGAAATGTAGAGGAGAGTCGACTTACATGGACATTATCAACTAAAGTATTAAAAACAGGTTTCCTTCCCGTTATGATAATTTTACAAGGGCTTGGAATATTATTTAAAAAATTAAAAATATTGAAAAATTTGACATTTAATAAACATCAATATAATTATAGTACGAAATTTTACCAATGCTGTTAAAGTTGGGCTCTGGCTTAAAAGCATTTTACACTCTATTCCACCAAGCCAGTAGAGAGGTTGGCAAATTTGATACTCATTTAATATAACAATATTAAAAATAAAATTGAATAAAATTATGTCCATGATATTTTTCTTGAAAAAATTTCAAGCTAATAATACTACATCTGGCTTCAACCATTACCTGCCCTTTGTGCCGCAGGCGCTTCTTCTTGTAATTGAGTAGCCAACCATTATGCTGCTCCAGTGTTGATTGGTTGTGAGGTTAATCAGTCTGAGTGTTGTAAGTTCTTATACCATCCTAAGACTTCTGAAGTAACTTTTGACAGTTTTCTAGATAATAAATGGGGCCATCGCCTTTTGGAGCTAGGAAGTTCTCACGAGTTTTTGATATATCTATGTTATATATTACTGGTATATTCCATTAAGCTTCACATGGATCTGAACTGCAAAACTCACAGAATCAAATAGCGTCTCATTTATCGGTCAACGAGCAATTTAGAATACTAAAAAATAAAACTTCTGCTTCATATTACAGCTTCTCGTCGGCTTCGCTGCACCAGTGCCTGTTGACTATAGTCTGCTATTTGCAGTGAACTTTCAGTACCAGTATATACAGTTTCAGAACATTTCACAGCTATCTCAGTACTATTTTATTAAAGAGGTGTCCAGGGAGACAAGGGAAGCCGAACATTTGGTGAGAAAGGATGATAGACTGGTCTTTTATAAATCAATTACTGATTTGATGAACAGGTGAGTTCTATACTCAAAATGTTCTCATTATGCAAGATCTGAGCTTGAGAGCTAGTACGTACTTTTTTACCTTCTCATTTCCTGGCCGACAACGCATCAGTGATACATTTGGTCTTGCTGATGTCCCTGGGCGAGGGTGACCACTTACCATCAGGTGGCTCGTCTGCTCGATTGTCGGCTATTACCATTAAAAACAAGACCTAGAATATAAATGATCTACATCTATTTAGAAAGTGATTTCCTTTCCCAGTTACCGAGCAGGAGCTTAAAGAATAAATTAAATCAACATTGGTTACGAAATCAAGTGTTAGTTCTTACACCGACTGCTGTCAACAATAACAACAGTAGCTTAATGAGTCTTTTGGGGTAATCGCTTTAAAAATTTTAATGAAGTAGTCGTCAATGGATCAGTTATATAACTATGTGTTACAATGTATTATGATTATCCCGTGTGATATTTGGGCCCATATTATAGAGGAGCATAACTGCCGCTGTTCCTGGGAAAGCAATCAATAGGACAAATCCAGAAGATAGGTAGAAGCATCAGTCTGCATACTATGTACATCAATTGCCGTCACCAGCTCAACGCAGTGACTAACGCTGATACGGTAATCACGACAAAACCTTGACTAAATTCTGACCAACGTCCCACGGTTTCTCCACTATTCTTATAAAATAGCAGGAAGCCATTGGAATCTCAGGTACCAGAATTGGTTGGAGTGGAGTTAAAGGAAGCATATGTTCAAGGTGAAAATCAAGAGGCTGATAGATGATTTAGTTTTATGGACAATGTGGTCCAGAAAAATAAATTTAGTAGTATTTTAATTGTACAGTTTGCAGGATGTTATGTCGTTTCTTAAATTATTTAAGTTTGACTAGTTTGACAGATACTGCGTTATTACAGTTTGTGTTCAAGTAAAAGGGTCAACAGAAGGTTTTCTAAATAGCTATCTGAACATTCGTGCTAGTCATATCATATTTAAAATTTTCAGTAAAGGAATGAATGGCCTCGATTGCCTACTGCGAGCCATATGTGAAGTTGCTCAATATCCTGTCAAAGAAGAAGGTCTAGTTGGAGAAATTCTTCACATTATTCTTACGTAAGTCATAAATAAGGAAAATTATTATTATGAGAAAAAGTGTAATAATTCGGCTCAACGAAAACAAGGCCGATGTATGTTCGCAGTTCTAATTAATGTGTGAAATTATTACATATAACTAAAGAGATATCATCATAATTACAACTCATAATTATCCTACCATTGGGCTTGGGGGGTATTCTCTCACATTGAGAGAGGTTAAGACCATAGTCTGCCATACTGGCCAAGTGCGGGTTGGTAGACTTCACGTACCTTTCAGAACATTATGGAGAACTCTTAGGTAAGCAGGATTGTTGGTTTACGCAAGTAAGTGATAATTAATATTTAATACGCATATAATTTGAAAAAAAAAGAGGAAAGAGGGGCGTGCAGGATTCAAACTTAGGCTCTCGTGCTTGATACCGAAGTTCAAACTACTAGGCTACCACTGGTTACCACTGCTCATCGTCGTAATGTGTACTTTTCTGAAGCGAAGCGAAGGCGATTTTCTACTTTTAAATATATATTTTTTTCTCCTATATTTATATCTAACTGGATAAATTAAACCATAAAGCGTAGGTAATCTTCTTTAATGCTTGTTAAATTATTTTTTCTGTCATTCCGAAATTCGGTAAAAATTTGTGCCCAAAGAAATCAACGGAACGTTTGCTAATTGATGTATTTATAAATAAAATTTTCAATAATTTTATTTTGCAGGCCCGATTACCACCGCTCACCATTTGACAAAGATGATCCTGAGTTAGAAGAAGCATTGGCTATTTATAAGGATGCGGCGATAGTAGGTCGGCAGATGTTTAATTGTCCTTCAGTTTACAATCAATGCCCTGAGGGAAGAGGTATTATGGAATTAATATCTTATTTAAGAGATGAATGAGAAAAGTTGCTTACAATTTATGAAAATAAACATGTACTGAAATTGATTATGGACGATTTTCATGCCTATTATTTATTATTGTTTGCTTATGTACGTTACAAAATTTGTTACACGCTGCTACTGCCAAAATTGGAGTTATTTAAACGTTGGGTAGAATAATCATACAATTTAGTGCAAATACACAATTGTACATTTTATTGATTTACAATTATTAAAAAGTAGGTAAAATTATATTGCATACGATACTTTCATGAAAGAGTTGAAAAACATTGCAGAATATATTGCCATGTGTAACTCCATCGAATACGCAAACTTTGTTAAATCGATTGTTTGATATGAACATGACTAAAATGAATAAAAATAGTAAAGTTACTTAGTTGTTTTCTTACTGGATTATTATCTCTGAACCTTGACATATTATGGACCTATAAATACAGGACGTGACATAATTAACAGCCAATTACTTTGTATCACGAATGCTAGTACTCATATATCCTTAATCTTAAGAAGTATCAGCGTTTAATATGTCTTGTGGATGGATCTCCCGAAGGATTTATTATATTATTTATCAGTTGTAAATTACCTAACGCAATGTCCTTCAAAGTAGGTTCATAGGTAATTCTTTAGAAACAGTACAGAACAGTATTTTGAAAAGCTTTGAAGCGCTTATAGCTGGATGGCAGATGTCACTTGTGACTGAGTTCGATTTCTGTATCTAGGCTTTGTTGAGAGCAGCACGGACAACTATTGGTGGTAATATTTTTTGAATTTCGTCGTACCCTCCAGAGTTAATAAGTTACTCTCGGTTGTTGTAGTGGATAGAAGTTGTTAAAACTACGTCTGACTTTTTTAGGTTATTTTTTAGATATAAACTTTTCTGCCAATTCGCACTGGTGTAGTAGCTGTAGGTCTCTAGAATTATAGGGATAAATCCGTGCCATGCAAGGATCTTCAACGTGTTGAAGTCAGCCATTTCGAATATTTAATAAAAAAGAAACTCGAACAATAATATGATAAATTAAATATATGTGTTATGCATATATTTTTCAATGTAGAAGTAGATGTAAACGATATAGAAATTGTACTTTGTAGAAAATAAGTATAGGTTTTTAGGCGTCACTTTTGTTAGAGAGATTTTGTCAGGTTTTTCTTGGTTTGCACACACGTAGACTAATGAATCTTATTTAAAACAAGTAAAAATATTTGAATAGTTATGCACACATAAACATTTTAAAGTAAGATTCTTTAGATGAAAACGTGTAAAATCTAGTAAAGTTTCAAGACCCTAAATTTAGCCTATGTCTTCGGCCAATAGATTAAATCTCCGTCCCAATTGTCTTTTCGTTCGAAGAGAGCATGTAGTCGCGATGAAGATATTATGCTGTTACTTCGACTCAAACCCACCAATTATGATTGATTTCTACGTTTTCAAACAAAGCATTATCAATTTAATCGAAGAGTTAAAAACAATGCAATCGTTTTCTTGTTTTTCAAATTTAAACCCAGAAAAATAAAGTTCATTGCAACTAAGTTCTAAGTCTACAATGTTCATAGCAAGTGATATTATTCGTTTCTCAACTGCGATATTAGTTATAAGATCCCTCGACCCTCAGGGCAGCCGCTGTAGATTATATGCACATTCGAACATCTACCTTCCGGCGGTAGCCGCGTCCCTATACGACGAGGTCGCGTCTAGCCAATCCGCGTCTTGTTTCTCGAAAGGCCGTGATTAGGCCTGAAAGTGTTAAAATATTAGTAACTTACTAAAAACAAAAAGAAAGACATTAGACCGACCTCAGATAATGGGAGAAGATAAGGTAACTACCACATCAAACTAATAACAAGGACGCCTGGAAATAATAGTGTCAAAACCAGTTCCGCGCAGCTTTAAACTTAGTTTGTAATTGCCATGTGTTGTTTTAAAAGATGTGCCGAGAAGTTTTTTTCGCTGTTTGCTGAATGTTAAAGCACTTTTTCGAAATGGTAGCAGAAGCAAAAACTGACGTTCATAAGTGCATCTAAAGAATACAGTTCGTAAGGTTCAGTTCGGTTCGCTTCGGTTCGGTTCGCTTCGGTTCGGTTCGCTTCGGTTCGGTTCGCTTCGGTTCGGTTCGGTTTCGTTTGGTTGATATACGTCGATTTGTTCGATGGAGGAATGACGATGGGGGAATTAATTCAAACAATTCGTGCGCACACTCCAAAACGTTGTGTCCCGCTGACTCAAATAGTTAATGACTGTCTGCCTGCGGCAAGTGTTGTCGAATGCTTGCGAGTGTTGCAATCAATGCTGCATGCAAATTCATGGATCGATGTACAAATATCAGTACGGATAATCACAATAAATCTGTTACGTCGTACGTACGTATCCTGCATAGATGGAGTTAGAAAATTTTTGTGTATTTTTTTGTTACAAAAGACTATAGGCCAACACAACCTTATAAATAAAATTAAACTGTGTGTATTCACGGTACGCTATATATTATTCTATGATGAATATTATAGAACATAATAATGTATGTTACATGACCGATGAATATTTTTGTTAACCTTATATACTATAGGAGAGCACATAAACTTTTCTGTTACAGAAACGGGACCGGATTTGAATATGAAATATTTCTGTAAAATTTTAATGTAGATTGGTTTTAGCATTGTTATTAATATATAAATATTTTTTATTTTATTTGCGTCAACTTGTCTCTCCGACCAACGGCTTAACGTGCCTTGCGAGGCACAGATACGCTCGTAAAATTACCTGCACGTAATCTTATCGTAACTTTCGACTATGTCGAACGTTGTACAAATCGGTCGACAACTTATGACTGGGACAAATCGTAAAATTATGTGCAATTCTTACTGTTACTTATTGTATACATTTTCAGTCTAGTTACACTAAAATAAAATGTACTACATCCAAAGTTTTATGCTATATGTACATGCGTTTAAAACTACGTAAATATTTCATATCCGGGACTTTTGTTATTATTCTATCTTTATTCTTCTAATAAATCGACCAATTCAGATGATCCAGCTGATGTAGCTTATTGAATGGAAGCGATCAGCCGTTTACAGCTTAACGAAACTACAGCAGAACGATTGAAAGCAGAATTATTTTTTTTGTTTTCATTTAACATATTTTAAATTTCAGTAATGAATTAATCGATTAATTATTTTGTTTATATGGTTTTAGATTGAGTTAGGGATACTATGGCAGCGTCGGTCGACTTTCTCATTAGGAGAGCTATTGCCATTCTCAGGGAACAGAATGGCAATAACATGAGGTGTGACGAAATAACATTGATATCGTGAAAGAATGCAACGTATCTAATGTGGGACTTTACTATTGTTACAACTCTCCGTCTTCAAATATCATCAAGGACAACTACGAAATTTGTAGAAATATGACACTATTAAAAATACTAATGAAAAAAGTCACGGAACCTTATAAATATGGTGTTAGAGGATTTTTAAAATATCTTTCAGATGAAAGAAAAGCTGATATTTGCCTCGTTCAAAAAAAAAGTTTGGTGATTTCACGAGATATTGTTGCTAGTATTTTATGTACTTAATCGTAATTTCTGGCCATGGAACAACAATTTGGATGAGGCCATTTACGTTTTTTAATTTCAAAATGAATTTTAACTAATAATATATTTTTATATATACATATATTTTTACATGGTACTTTAATATTAACCTAATTTCAATATCAGGCATCTTATAATTAAACTGACTAACTTCTGAATTACTATCTAACCATAATTGCCCTTCAGTCCTACACTTTACACCTATACTCTCTTAGTATATAGAAACCGCTTTTACAGCAATATATTTGCTTTTGTCCTAAAAATCTTTAACATTTATTAGAATTACTCGAAGTTAATTCATGGAGTTATTAAATACCTTTCAATTTATCGAAATAAGAGGCAATTTCTAAATGACGGTTGAAATAATCGCGCACGAAATTCCCGCCCCGTGAATTAATTTGTTTTTAAATATCTTTTTGTCTATTATTTTACTTTGTTAACTTTTTATTTATTTATATCAATGTAACAATATAATATTCTTCACGCAATTGAAGTGAGCTTTCGATTGCAGTCTAAGTAGTAAAAGTTGAAAGCTACGTTTTAAATAATGCGGCATTAGATGCTACTTAATTTGGCTTGATCGAGGTGTACTTTAGAAATGAGAATTTATAGCTGACTTGTAATTTTAATAAGTTTCTTCATTGTCTTAAAAATATTAACGTTACAATTTAAACTTCAATATAATATTCTTAATTACAACATGAACTTGACTAACACACAAGCATAAATGAAGCTGGAAAATTCCTATTACTAATATAGTAGTGTTGGGATAATCAATCAAATAGATTGCTTTTTGATTTAGTATTTTTCATTTCAAAACGAACATTTATAGCATATAGTTGGATTTTTATATTTTTCTTCTCTCAAAATTTCTCTTTTATAGAATGCCAGGAAATTATTTCACTCACGAGGCTGGCATCTTACCAATAGTTTACTTTATTAAATATTATAAAATATAATATATTTCAATATGCAGCATATTTGATAAAATTTATCATTATGTGAGAAACATTTTTAAACACTTTGTCCACTCCATGACTGTAGCAATTAACATTTATTATTTAGAAGGCAGAACGTTTCATTTATAAAGCGAGCTGCCATATACTTTAAAAAAATAGTTGGTTGTCTGTAAAGTCAGTTTACGGACGATAATTTTACGTGATAACGACATAAGAAAACATTGATGAAAAATTGCATACTTTTCGTAATTGAATTGAATTATTATCACAGGATTATCAATATTTTGTGTAATACAAAGAAGGAGTTAATTGAAAAATACAATTTTTTTGATACATTAACATTTAGTGCTATTAACAACATTTTGATATTTAAGACGCAAAGGCCGATGGAGTGGAAGAGAGATAGACGCGTCACAAGCCGAACGCTTAGGCCGATCGTGCCTCTCTATCACTTGTTCGCACTTTCGCATGCACACTCGGCTCAGGCGGAACGTGACAATCACTTCCGTTACTGCTCTTGTAGCAGACGGACCACTCCGACATACTCTCGAGTAAGTCATTTCCATATTTTTCGACTGTATTTACTGTGCCGTCGAAACCGATCGACCGCGACTTA
>PDGT01000048.1:1268598-1278740 GCA_003671415.1 Megathymus violae | reverse complement strand
AAAAAAAAAAAAAAAAAAAAAAGCAAAAAAAAAAAAAAAGGAACGTGACAATGAGTAATGATTTTTGTGCGTGCAGTCGGTGTTCATCGATTTATAAGACGTTATCACGTCAAAAATCAATTGGCAATCCTTGTATTATTTTAATGTCTTACTTTTAGAAGTGATAATATCAGTGTAGACGAAGGTCAAGAGTGAAATCTTAAACATCGCGTCAGATGGATTTTATAAGCTACTAATACGTTTATTCAATACTTTAAGAAAGAAGTCGTGCTGTGAAATTTATCACTGTTTACATATTTGCCATCGATACACTTTAGCGTGAGCCGTACGTCAAAGCTTGTACGTCATTTCGAAATTTAGACTAATCAAAAACTTTTAAAAAATCTAGTAAGATTACCAGCAATATAGTAATATTACTTTTCACTAGTAAGTGAAACCGTTCTTTGACAACTAAATATTAGGCAGTGTAACATAATTTAGGACCATTCAATTAAAGTAGGAAATTCGTCCGTTCTCAAACCTTATTTCTATAGGTATAACCGTGTGAGTGCTGAAGAAAAACTTTATGTAGAATTTTTAGAACGTAAAACTCGTGTAGGTTTGAATAGTTTTGGTAGCAAGTTGAGCAAACATCTGCATTGCACCGGCCACTGCGTAACATGTGTATGAGTATGTTGGAGCTGCAACTAAAAAGTCGCCGTTACCAAAAATGACTAGCAAATCGTTAAATTTCTTAGTTAAACCATCAAATAAGCAGGTGTTTCTTTTATTCCGCATACTTGTACATCCATGAAACAGAAGGCTGGAGAACATCAAAGGTCTTTCAGGGATAAGAAAATAATTGCAAAAATTACATGAATTTGTTTATATGTAACAAAAAAAAACTCAATTTCTTTTATCTGAGGGAATCGGTTTATAAAATAACTTATTAATATACAGAGTAATATCAAAGTTTACCCGGAAGGCTTTGTTAGATAGATACATGTACACAATTAAAAGCGATCTAAAATTATTATTTTGATCTATCGATCAGCAATAATATTTGTTTTGTTTTATTTTATACTAGCAAACTGCCCTCTTTTCCCTTTAGAAAAACAGCTTACTCTAAGAAATAACACCTGCATTGTTTTAGGACTGTGTTTTTCTCGTTCTATGGATTACAAATTACAATATTTATTTACAACTTTTTTATTTATGGACAGATTGCAATTAAACAAACTTTAAGTACTAAGCGATACTTACTGCAATAAATTAGTGAAAACCAGAACGAAATCGGGTAAGCCGTTTCTAAAATTAGTGCGAACAAACGTATAGACAAACAGAAAACAATTCTATCAACTATTGTTTTGTGTTGTATTGCGGTAATAAAGGTTGCTAATAATACTTCTTAAATATATCGTTTATGCACAGAAATCGATCAGTTAGAATTTTATTATATGTATCTATAGATTATACACCTAAGGCAGAACACATAAATTCTGTGATCATGTAGTTAAAGCAAGATTGCGTTTTTTTAAAAAAAAAACCTGGTCATATCAGGTTACAAGCAAAGGTCTTCATTGAAATAGTACCTTTGAATGATCGCATATAGGACTGTAATTTCATTCTTTGTTACAACTTGTTTTGATGTAAGAATTTCGTTAAATACCTGTTATTCAAGTTTTATTACGACAGCTCTGTATGCAATGTTTCAGTAAGTAATCCTGGCTTAACCAAAATGAGCATTGTTATTTAGTTGCAAGCGTCCAAAGTTGTCAAAGTACTCTTGATGCCGGTAGCTTTAATTAATTTCTGATTGGTAGTAATTGATTGCTGCTGTTTGAAATGTACGCAGTAGTAATTATTTTATAACTTCCAAATGGTATATGTAATTTTAGATGTATTCTTATCAAATAAAACATTCTCGGTAGATTTTTAGCGCGTATTTGGTGTATCCGATTAATAACAGATATGAATCCGCTGTGTTTAGTTACAAGATTCAATTTTTTCATTGTAAAGCATATTATTATTTTAATATTTTTTATGTTAATAGCCGACAAACGAGCAGACGAGCCACCTGATGGTAAGTGATCACCGTCGCCCATGGACATCAGCAACACCAAAGGTATCTAAAATGCGATGTCGGCCAGGAAATGTGAAGAAGGTAAGAAAGAAAGTATTGGCTCTCAAGCTCCCAGCCGGAACACGAGGAGCTGTTTGGTGACTGACTTAAGCAGCTAGATGGGCAGGGTTCTCGGTAAGATAATAATAATACCAGTTTTGATAACTTCATAATAATACTGACAATATAATCCTTACGCGATGCCCTTTCACCAAGCAGGCTGGCTTCTGTCGCATCCTATTACGACACCTTGTTCTGCTAGCATGGGATTGGGGGGATATTCTAGGCCGCCCCAATACGGCCAAAATATTATATGATAACATATTATCCCTTATATGATAACAGTGAGATCGATTGTTGTTGTTATAAATAGAAGTCCGTTGAAGGACGAGCTCATTGGGTACAGCAGCAGTGTACTCTACGCTAAAGTTAAAAAAAAACATTACTTATATAAATATTGTCAAGATTAGTTTATAGCCTAGATCATAGGACTTAGTAAAGCTACCTGAGAAACTCTTTGCTTGTAACTATTTAAGGCATGTCATACCGGAGAGGATTATATTTTTTATTATATTTTTAGGATCAAAATTAATCGATCGAGAATTAGTTTGGACACGGGCAAGGGAGGCGCCGGTGAAATAAGTGGGCTAAAATCCTATACACCAACGCTCTTCATTTTTTTATACCTTCTATAATATGATGTGTAATAGTTATTATTTTAATTTATATTTATTATTATTTATATTTATATTTATTTATTATAATCAAAAGAAAAGAATTTTGAGTCAGTTACGCTTTTTAATGTTATATTAAACAATTACATAATATGAATAAAGTTCACACAATCACAATTTCATTTGAATGTTATTGCTATGGCTGTTTAATATTTACCAGTGTTTGCCTCGTGGCAGAATTTCGACCATTCATCGTAAAAAGACATTATCTTTATAAAATTCTGTTATTAAAGTTTGTTTGCAAACAAATATGAAAATTAGTTGAAAACAGAAAAAAACAATTGTTATCTACAACTATAGAACAGCACATCTCGTGGTTACACCTGCTACTATTTCAATTCAGTTCTCAGGATAGATTTATTGTGTTTATAGGGGATAATGTTCTTATCTAGTTACTTATTTAATACCGGTTATACTAGAGATCTGTATAGGTGGAAACTTCAAGCATAGAAAAAGGGCAAAATGATATGGATTGTTGACAGTCTTCTTTGGTTGCATTGTGCCATCTATCCGTAGCTGAAGACTGCTGTCTGAAATGTAGAGTATAAATATCAAAATTGCATCTCAATACAATAATAACTACACTAGGAAACATGGCATCGTTACTGACTAGAATATCAAAAAGTTAGGTGCATCTCAGAGTCCAAACTGATCTCTCCTTCTCGCGATGAATTTTTTTAAAAACGAACTAATAAACATACGTTAACCTATATTTTACCGTATATACTACGCACCGATCATAGAAAAGAAACGAAACGAAATTATATTTTATTCGAAGTTGGTTTTTACAAACACTTTTCGAACGTCAAACTACGCCATCGCTTTAACAAATCCCTACCGGGAGTGGTCACGGAAGAAGAAGCGGCAAGAATCCCGAGGAGTTTTTTTCCTCTAACTCACAGTTACAAAAACGCACTTATGGCTATAAACTGACTTAATATTAAACTCATGTCCAAGCAGTCCTATCCTGAAAGTAATCATCAAGTTTGTAATAACCTTTTCGCATAAGAATTCCTTTGAAGTGAGTTTTAAATTTACAGTATGGCATTTCTGTCAATTGTAATGGAATTTTATTATAAATATTTATACATCTACCCATGAAAGAGCTACCAGTTTTGCTTAGTCTGAAATTTGGAGCAATCAGTTTAGCCTTATTCCTAGTATTAATATTATGAACATTGTTCTTTCTAAGAAAACTATCATAGTATTATTTAACGTACATAATATTATCAAAAATATATTGTGATGCTACAGTTAATATATCAATTTCTTTAAAGAGATCTCTAAGGGAATCCCTAGGCCTGAAGGTTGTAAATGGCGCGTACTGCTCTTTTCTGTAATATAAAAATCGACTTAATATCAACAGCTGAGCCCCACAACAACAGAACATAAGACATCACACTGTGGAAGTAGCTAAAATAAACTAATCTTGCTGTTTCTACGTCCGTTAAGAGCCTCACTTTCTTAATAGCGTAGGCAGCAGAGCTGTTTCCCTGACAAGATATCAATATGAGGACTCCACTGTAGTCGTGAATCTATAGTGATTCCAAGAAATGTGGTAGAATTTACAAGTTCAAGCATTTCCTTGTTTAAAACAATGTGAGTTGGCACTTGTCTAACATTTGGTAAAGTAAATTTAATACATTTCGTTTTTATTAGCATTTAACACAAGGTTATTACATGTGAACCAGTTTAACACTTGCGAAACAGTATTATTTACCTCGTCAAAACATTGTTTTGTCCTATCTGTTGGCTTTTAATATGGCAACATTATGTATTTTAATGGAGCATAACTGAATTGTATCGTTCAACTGATCCAGTCACTCCGGTCAAACTTTTTTTGTCTTTAACGTCCCCTTCCAATTACATCTTGATACGGTTCGGACGTGCCCATTATTTAAATATGATTTTTATTCAAGTGTGCCCTCTGTAAACCTATCAAGCAATAAACCAGATTTTGTTACGTGTTCCATAAAAAGGTATTTACTTTACTCCCGTCTTAACTGCAATATTAATACCAGTGCAAATACAAGCAACGTTACGCACACTATCTACTTTAAAAAGTAAGGAGATGTCATTAGCAAGCAATACAGTTTTACACAAATCCCTTGTTAAAATAAGGAAGATCATTGATATATATTTAAAATAGTAGTGGTCTTAACACTGATCCTTGGGGCACCCCCATGGTGATGTTTGCCCCTGGGGATTCTTTTCCATAGAAATTACACTGTAATTACATTAATTACGAGTTTGGAGCTTGGTTCACAATGACGCTGCTTATTCCAGTTAAGCGACATTTTATGACCGATAAATCTTTATATTCGAGTCTTACCCGTTGGCGATGAATATTCTTGTATGTTGGTGCAACCTTTGACACGGAATTCAAGCGCGTTAATAAAATCATTGACATTAATTTATTCTACAACCTATAAAATGTGATAAAAGGTATCATTGCTATGTTGTCTGTTTTATTTCGTGATCTCCTGCATTAAGCTCCCATAACATTTAACCGAAAGATAAAAATCTTTTTTGGAAAGGTCTATGATACATAATTCTCAATTACAACATAACTTATATGTTGTGTTTAAATTTATATCATTATGTAAATCTTATTATGTAATCATCCTCACCAACACCAAGCGTTGACTGGTAGAGTATGTCACTAGGCAGTCCGCCAATTGTATAACCAATGAAAGCTAAATAAATATGGTATGTGGTTTACTCGGCGAATATTTGGTACGTATACCAAAAACCACCTTGTTTGTAACCATATTTCATAAATGAATGATTGATTTATTGAAAATAATGTCAAAAATTATAAACGAATCTCCACATTTAATTTAAATTGGAATAATTCATTATCATTCTTATTTTCTTTCAAATGGCTCCTTCACTGTATACATTGTTTTCGTTCACAAACCATGTAAGCCAGTGAATGTGTTACAAATATATTATAACTAATAAATTTTATATAACCTAGGACAGACAGTCTTAAAGACTTTAAAACATTATTTTAATAATTCCAATAATGACTAAACAAGCATTGCTTAGCATATTGTTATTTGTCATAATTGCGAGCAAGCCGATATGAACAAAAAGGAGTAAAAGAATTAATATCTTTAGCCAATCCAATTATACGAGTATCATAGCCAAAGCGTCGCTTTGACTGTGGTATTCTTAGTGTATCAAATAATATAGTATCATACCTGAATACCATGCTGAGGACTTTGTAGTATAAGCTCTGTGGCTTCGACATCATTGCTATTTCACATATGGCTCGTCGAACGCAATGGAAGCCGTTGATGCCGCTTCTGCAAAAATGTTCACAATGATGAATGTAAAAATGATTACATGGGCGCAAGACGTGATGAGCAGTTTTTATTCCCGTATCTTCTACTACGTGGTAAAGCGGTTTACCATAATGTTTGTAGAAGGAAAACTGATGCGCATGTATGTCTTGATAAAATATTTCAATGAACATAATATTCACATTCTCTACTTAATGAATTGACTGGAAGTGCATAATTCCACATCTTATATCAATCATAAATGAGTAACTTAAAGAATGCGTGCAGTATGTAATTGAATGGTAATGTTATGTTATGAGCGAGTTATTGTCGTACAGCTGTCAGTAAGCCATGACAGGCGTTATCAATTATCCAATATCCGGTTTTAAAATCTAGCAGTATAAAGTTCGCTGCGGGCCTGCTTAGTTACGGGAAGACCTATGATCTGCAGTAAATAAGTAATAACTGGAAGTCATGAGTTTGTTCAGTGGTCGGTTCATGATAAGTTTAAATGACATCCATAAATTTTACCTGTCCAAAATAGTCTCCAGATGTTTATATACGGTTCGCCTATTAAGGTGATGGTATGGATGAAAGGAATTCGGTGGTTCATCGTAATTCAAGCGGAAACCGACCGCTTGAGCGAAGATTTGGTTCCACGGAACCATGTTAGCTTTATAGTTGAGTCGCATCTGAAAATATTTGAAATTATTTATGTCCATATCTACACGATTGTGATTCTATTGAATCCTGACGCTTTAAAAATAATCAGAAAATAAATAAAATCGCAAATCCATTTCAAAATACAATAAAACTAAAATCTAAAAGATGACCCTTCATACGACGATCTGAAGTAGATACTTACAAAGAAATGGGAAATGTGCTCGAAGACCAAGTATTTCTCTGACGATGCACTTTGTATTCGTTCGCTTCACCATTTGAATAGTCACGATGAGGAACAGATATGTGTAGGTAACAATGACCATTTAGTAACACATGTTCACCTCTTTAATAATGTAAAAATTTGTATAATAAAACTTACTTACAAAAAAATGGGATATATTGTCGAAAACCAAGTATCTTCTTTCACGATGGACTTTGGAATCGTTTGCATTACCCGTGTGAATACTAACAAAGAGTACCAAGCACGTGTAGGTAAAAAATATTATTTGGTAAAATCTGTTCATCGCGTTGAGATTGTATCCAACTTAGTGTGACTTTACTTCAATTTATTCGCTTCCATCGCCTTTGGTTTCATCTCTAGGTTATACGAATAGATTACATTACGGGCAAGTGGCTATTCGGTCCCGTTAACTAACTGAAAGACACAAATGTTTGATGTTTTTACTAACACTCTATAATGAAATTATTAAATAAGAATGTTGAGAATTTTACAGACTATAATTGTCGTATTATGAATACAACACTGCTCAGATAAGAATATATTAACAAATGTCCTGGGCAACGCATAAGTTTAGTTCTTTGGTCGATGTCGGTTATGTTTAATTTTGAATTTAATTTTGAAAACTTTATGGAACATCATTCAAAGGATTGAGAAAACAGTTTTTAAACCTATTTGAGTCCTGTTGAAGTAATGGTTGGGCAATGTATGTATGTTCGAATTTTCACCTAGTATGGACGACCTGTGTTCAGTAATAGGCTTCTAAAGTTGAAATTAGACGGATCTATGAGATAGTTATTGTAAAACTCTATATTAACTCCATGTTAATAAAATCTTGTAATCTTTGCGTTGGAAATGACTTGGTGCTGTATATAGGCGGTGGTGATCGAAAATTGATTCATACTATTACTGAAATTGTTACGAGGACAAATCCTTAATTTGTTAATTATTTTAATTTGAAATATAACTTCATTCTTAAAACTTTAATAAAGCTTTGGCCAATTAGTAAGTAATAAGCTTCGTTATCGATGTACAGGCCAAAATATTTAATTTAGAATTGTTGTGTCTGTTTGTAATTGCATCACAGATTATAAAATGAACAGATTTATAAAATACTTAGCAAATGAATAACTTGTGTAATAGGTTATTATTTAGGATATTTTTTTTCCGCAACAAAATTTTTATGTTTGTTCAAAGAGTCAACAATAGTTTTGACGAAAAACAATATCACAAAACTATTAAAATCGATCCCCAAAATGTTAAAATGCACCAAACATGAATGATAAAAAAAATTAATACCAACCGTCTTGGATGCGAGTGCTAATATTGTAAACGTAGGGTTTTCTGTAGCGAAACACAAACTGGCTGCTAATAAGTGATAACAGCAACTTCATTTGACACCAGTTTCAAAATAAATTCAACGTACACCGTGACTTTCGTCAGCAATAAATAAAGAGTGTATGAATTTAAATTGAATTTTCTTTATTTTACATATACATATGTACATTGATATGCTTACATCTTTCGTAATTTCATTGTGATTTTTTTTTTTATTAATGAGTGCACTAAGTTTGTTTCTCTAATTATTCTAGTTCTCTCTCAAGGGGCTACTGGAAGAAATTTTGTTACAAAATAATTGGTACTTATTTACGTTCATCCCTTTGTAAAACGTTTCAAAATAAAATCATAAGGTTAGGCATTGATTTTTAACAAAAATAATAATTATCATAAGTGCGCACTATTTTCTTCAAGAAAATGTTCTTTAGTTACTATAAAATTATTATTAGATACACCTACAATAATTGTAATAAATATTTGTGACGTATGAAAACATATAACGCCTATCATCCCATATCATTTTGTGTTTGATCATTGTTTTACGTTATGTTACGTTCAATTTAGTGTGTTAGTAGTAAGTGCTAATATTGTCGCATTCGTGTTTGCTGACCCATCAGAAAAACCACATGACTTGTTGAAGTCATAACCGGATTGTTTGCCGTAATGTTTGTTAAGAATGTTTTATAACGGTTGTTTCTGTGCCGTTAAGAAAATATCACTATCCGTTGCTGTCCATCTTACAACGTCAATATTAGTGGGTATTATGAAAAATAATTAATGTATATAATATAATATTAATTTAATAATATTTTTTTCATTAATAATAAAACATGAACTGTCGTTTTCTAAGCCATTCCTTTTATACTTCTATGTTTGTCTGCTTAACTACGAAATACCTAAAAACTATTGAACTATTTTTGACAAGAGTTTTACAAGGAACAAATCAAAGGTCTTAAAGACATCTCGTAACTGCAAATATTGAATCAAATTGTAAAAAGATAAACAAATAAATTAGTTGTATATCCTTAAACAACATTTCAACTATAATAAAACTTATAATAAAATATGGAATATCTTTTAGACGTTACACGACATAAACATATAATATAAAAACTTCACATAAAATTATAATACTTATCTAAAGTAACTCTATTAACCGACGTAAGGACTTCATGAACAATAGTGTTTTCAAGAACTGAAATAACTTGCCAGAATATGTCGTCACAACTTAAAACTCAAAATATTAATGAATTGACGAATATGTAGAACAAAAATCACAATTGAATTAATAAGACGGCTTGTTTATGAATAAAAACAATTAATAACGCGTCCTCGCTTCGCTTCAGAACCAACACCTTACGTTTTTAAATAGCATCCGCATCAAAAACAATAATCGTAATGCTTTTTTAGGCGTTCAATAAATTTCATGTTTGAGCCATTATGATTTTAAGGAAATCTGTTTTCCTGGTGGTATGACATAGATAAATATTTATGTATCGCAGAAAACAATTTGAAACCTTGTTTACTTTCCTCTTCACAGAATGTCCGTATTAATTTTTATTTCGTATTCTGAACAAATCCATTTGTCGATATGAAGAGTATTCTTGACATTAATTCATAATACGAGGACAAATACATAATATATATTCGAAATATATAATAAATATATAATATACATACACAGAAATCTGATTGCTGGTTTTTTAGGTATCCGGAGTGACAAACACAAAAATTTTAATTAAATGCAGTTTGGTATATATATATATATATATATATAGATC
>PDGT01000048.1:1229243-1268584 GCA_003671415.1 Megathymus violae | reverse complement strand
TCGATACCATTTAACGTTTATAATAATTATTAAATGAGTCGAGTGATAAGTATATGAGTAAGTAAGTAATTTTATCAAATTAAAAAAAAAATCTTATCAAATATTAATGTAGGTTAGAAACAAAAAAAAATAACTTACGTGTAGCAGAATTTGCGAAAAAATATAATGATTTAATTACATTCAACGTATTTATATTGTAATTAATCAAGTGTTGAGTGTGTGATATTTACTGCTCGTTTAGAGTGACAGTGATTGAAATACATATTGAAAAGCGATATGACTAACGGTGGTGCACTAAGGAGGTCATGTTTGCGGTGGAATTATCGGTACAGCTTCACAGGCGCTTACACGTGGTTTAAAGCGTATCAGGGCGGATTATTCACAGGATGATTTCTTCTATTCATGAATTTGTCTTTTTTAAATACCATATTTTAATTTATTTAAGATTTTCCTTCTTCAAATAAAATGTTTGAGGGACTTTAAAAAAAATAATTTAAACGAAATCCTATTAAAAATGTGTACGTTACATACAGCATAATTTTAACGTTTATGCATGTGTTTTCTGTGTCTATTTCTCATGTAATACGTTTAGCAAGAATACAGTAAAAAAAGTTATTCTAAACTAGTATACTGTCGTCGCTTCAAACGCCTTAGGTTCAGAAATAGCACCCGCATTGTTTTAAGAATCGATATTTCTAGTTTTGTGAATTATAATCATATTAACTTATTATCATAGCTGTAGCCAGGCTGTCAAAATATTAATAAAATTTTCGTAATAATTTTTATTTTCTATCCCGCGCATACAGCTTCATTTCTCATAAATTTCTCCTAGATTATCACTTATAATGTGGACTATGTACTATCCAAATCTGTGCAGTGGCTCCAATGTGATATATAGTCAGATAGACAAACAAACAAATAGAAAAAATTTTTTTAACCTTTAACCTTAATCAATAACTTAATTTACCTTCATTAAAATTTCCCAAAAACATTTCACGTTATTATTAGTATAGATTAAAACTCAATCACAATCATCGTTCTTATGTTCTTTGGATTAATGTAGTTTACATTAAAATGTTGATTCGTTATATCTTTCCAAGATTATCCAAGATTAATAGTGATCACAACAAAATCATTTTTATAAATTGCTGTAAGTCTCGATTGAATGTATTTGTCCATAAAAAAATAATGGAAATTTATTTATAAGCCAGGTCTAAGGGTTGTATGTATGTAGGTTCAAATAATATAATTTGAGTGAAATACGGTCATTAAATATTTTCATGCGTATTTTAGAACAACAAACACCAACGTAAACTCTTATTACAGATAGACGTAATAGAAATATTCCGAAATGCTTCCAGAAAGGGTATTACAGCGGTGTTTGCTTCGCACTTGACTTCACGGGGGGCACTACCAGCCACCTATATTCACATATTGAACAAAAATAAGTTTGAAATATTTTCCTTTTTTTAATTCTATTTAAATGTAATACTTAATATTTATATTCACTTATATATCAAGAGTTAAATAATTTATAACAGTCGGTTATATTTAACAAAGATAAATGTGAAATACTTTTATTATACAATTACTACATTATTAAACTAAGTAGAATCATACGTATCATATAATGAAATAATAGCATTGCCGCAGCTATTACAAAGTATTTGAGCTCATAATGACAACCTAAGGCTGTGGTTTATATACGGTGACATCAAAATTCCTTCAAACGATTCACGCAAGCATAAAATTAGAAGTTTCAAATGAGTACTTAACATTACAGGGGGTTTGCAGACTAAATCTCTTTTGTGACTGAAAGCATTAATGTTTGTTCAGGGTTGGAAATAAGTTTCACGGCATTTTGTAGTTGCAGAAAATGCGAATTCAGGTGAATTTGCATTCAACGTGGGATTTAACAACCTGTATAAAACTTGTAACGGCCCCTAAATATTGTTTAGACATCGTGATTAACGTCTTAAAACATCAATGGGCAACATTGGCACCTTTTTCGTTTATCTTTAATGTATTGTATTTACAGTACACTAAGGTTACCTATAGTAGTGAAGTTCTGTTAAATCCATTTTACATTTATGCTTCCTTGTAAACAAGTTAACTTAAAATTGTATAACTTCATCGGTTGCTGTTGATGGCAAAATATTTCATTCATTTTCGGTAACTGGATGGGAATAAAAATGAGTGTAATGGTGGGATTCGTTAAAATTTTGTGTTTCGTCGTTTTGTTTGGTCATACTCGAGCAATTAGTGAAAATTCCACGGCCAGGGAGCGTGAGAGCGATAAAAGCGTAATTCTGTCTAGGCGGAAAAGGTTCATTGTTTTCCCCGAAGGCAGTTCCTTCCAATTGGGTAAGGGTTTTGAATATTCGTGAATGTTTATATTTGTGGGTGTAATTGTTTCTCTTGCCATCTTTGTTAATACGAGTTCGTATTATGTATGTAGATACGTATTAAGCGTTCATCGCTTTGATAAGATTTTATAAGGAAATCCATTTAAATGTTTATGTAGTTATAACATAGATTGTAAACAGTTGACGAAATTTTTACGGTTTTGATGTAACGATATTGTAAAACGATACGTTATCCTTTGTTGTAACAGGATCATATAATGAAGTGACTGATTAATTTCTCAACATTGTCATCTTGTATAATAATAGGTCTTTACCTATGAAATTGCCGTTTTTCATGAAATAAATGAAGCGTATTTTTTTTCTATATTTTTTATTTCTATTAATCAAAGTAATCACCCATGCAATCAATGCATCTTTGCCAAGGCATTAGCAGCTTATTGATGCCCTTTTTGAAAAAATCTGCTGGACGGGAGGCAACAAATTCTTCAAAGGCATTTTGTACTGCCTCTCGGGTATTGATTTTTTTCCCGCCAAGAAGTTGTCCAAATTCTGGAAAAAGTAGAAGTCTGCAGGCGCAAGGTCTGATGAGTACGGCGGATAACGGAGAACTTCCAACCCCAGCTCTTGTAGCTTAGAGACCGTCTGCTGTGCAGTATGAGGTCGCGCGATGTCGTGCAGGAGTAGTGAAGCCGAACGATTGACCGAAGCTGGTTGGAGACGTGCGAGCTTCGCTATCATTGTGTTCAGTTCTTCACAATACAGATCTGCAGTAATGCTCGTCCCGTTTGGTAAGAAGCTGTGATGAATTACACACGCGTTAGACCACCAAACAGTGACCATCACTTTTCTAGGGGTAAGTTTTCGTTTAGGGCATTGTTTGGGTGCTGAACCAGGGTCCAACCAACTTGCTGAGGGCTTACGATTGTTGAACAGGATCTATTTCTCGTCACACGTAACAATGCGGTTCAGAATTCCTTCATTTGTATGCCTGTTGAGCAGTGCAAGGCAAGTCTCGACGCGTACTTCGCGCTGGCGAACATTAAGTTCGTGGGGTACCCATTTGTAAAGCTTTTTTACCTTGCTAATTTGACGCAAATGGACCAATATTGTTTTGATGCTAATGTCGCAAGCTGCTGCTAATTCAGCCGTAGATTGAGTTTTATCAGCTTCCACAATCACCTTTAATTCATCATTGTGGACCAAAGATATCGGACGACCACGGGGTTCATTCTTCAGGTCAAAATTTCCAGAACGGAAGCGGGCAAACCAATAACGGGTGGTGCGTTCGTTTGTAATGTTACTCCGAAAACGTCGTTGATGTTGCGTGTCGCTTGCTTGCCGCTTTGCTGCCACGATGGTACTCATACATAATTACTAATTATAATTACTCGAATTTTTAACGTATCCATGATGACGAAAAATGTTCGAATGCGTTGAAAACAAAACACTAACTATTAAACAAATGACGATTTTAGAAAAAAGAATTCCATGTTTTAAAAATAAGATTAATTTGAAATTAGAATTATCAGCCAAAAAAAAATATTTTGATTTGAAATGGCCAGTACAGCAGAACGGCAGTTTCATAGGTAAAAACCTAATATAAATAATACAATATATTTTAATGTAAATAGCTGACATACAAGCAGACGAGACACTGGATGGTAAGTGGTCACGGTCGCACATGGCTCCTAGTAACATTAAAGATATCACTGATGCGTTGTTGGCCAAGAAAGAAGAAGAAAGAAAGAACTGGCTTTCATGCCACCAGACGGAACATGACGTGTCGTTTGGCGGCTGACTCTAGCGTGGGAGTGGTAGGACAGGCAGGCTATTCGGAAAGATTGTAACATCAGTAATAACATTTATTACTTAATAATAATATTGACAACACAATCTTTACAAGAAACCGTATCACCAAGCAGGCCGGTTTCTGTCGCCTCTTGCGACACCCTGTTCTGCCAGCATGTTTTAGTCTGTCTCAATACGGTCAAATAGTATTACAGTTTACACACAAAGATTTGTAAGTTCATATAACGTTTGTTTCTTAAAATTACTTTTTCAGTATTTTGTCTCACATATCCAGCGATTATTAGTTTAGGCGACATATTTTTGTGGGGAAATACTGCTGCCTTAGCCTTCGAGCTACCTCAAGACCCGTATTCTCCATTCCATCACCGAGCTGATCCCCTCCATAGACGGGTAGACACGAAGGTCATATATTACACAGATGAAACCGGAAGGATTGTGCATAAGACGCCTTATAAAAGGTAAGTTATAAGAACAGGTCTTTTACGTAATCTTGTGAGTAGCCTTTTAATTTCTTTTTACATCATTTACATTTTTAAGCCATACGTATTTTATGAATTATATTACAGTTTATAGATTAACTCCGCTCCAAAACTGTTGCCTTAATGAAAGCTCAAAAGAGCTTTACACACCTGAACAGAGCAGCTATAAGATCCCTATTAAACTTTTTAATTTACGGTATGAAATAAAAGGTATAAACATATAAATAATTACTTTATGTTATGTTATTATGTTAATCACAGGCGTTCAGGTGGCTTAAGAATTTTTGGCTCTCGGGTAGGCCAGTAACACACAAAAGCTAGCGTAGGAATACGTATGCGTTAAAATATGTATATGCGTTATAGCCGTTGAATTAACTCATGGGTCATTGGTAATTGGTCATTGGGGCTCAACAACATTAGGAAAACCAGAACGAACTCTCGAAGATTTCACTTATTCGCTGCCATTTTTGCTAAGTAAATGTCTCAAAAACGGTTAATTTTAAAAGAAGGGTAGTATGTAACTGGACAGTTAAAGTTACTGTAGAATTAATCCGGGTGATACAGTCCGATCGATCTTCAAATTAAGGAATCAGGCACCAACCATAGCATGATCATTTGTTCTACAGAATGCGTCATTAGCAGGGAAGGTTACCTTTGACTAAAGGCTGGATGAAGTACATGTACCTTAAATTTATTGAATATTCTTCAATAGACAACTCGATATTAATATTTAAAAGAGTCTGTAATACCCTGAGTCAATTTACTTGCAGGAAACCTTTGATAAATCCGGCATTAGCAAAGCGCAGTGTGGACTCACATTCACGAACAGAGAGTTACGAGGTTCCAGTCGTAGATAGGAAAGGAATGCACGCTTCTCATACACGTCAATATCTGAATGGCGAGGATATGAAAGAGAGTGCTATTGAGTTTCATAGAAACAACCGCTTCGAACTTTATCAGAAAATCGAAACGCTGCTTCAAGGGTTTGTTATCAGCTTCAAATTTTTTAAGTTTTAGAGACGAATGCCTCATCATTGTCGATGATGTATCGGCCAACAGGGCACATGGTCACTAATCCTTAAGTGCTACATAGGACACATCGGTCGTCGGAGCTGTGTCGGAGGTTTTCAGGTGGTATGAGAACTTGGCTTGCTTACTAACTCCTCCAAAGATCCTCACTGGAACAGCGACATGGGCAACTGCTCTCTTAAAATATGACGTGCGTTATTTGGATATTTGAAGTAAATTTTACAGGGATCTTGCCACAGTATTACAAACTCATCCATATAGTCGACAAATGGAGATATCTAGACAGGTCAATCATGCCGGTTGAGAGGCGTTCCCGAAATAATAAAGAGCGTTTAGGGTAAGCACTTAATTATTGTCGGAGTAAAACTAGAATTGGACGTAATGGAAACATTTTTAAATGTTTCTTCTTCAACAATTGTTGAGACTGTAATCTTTGCTAGGGTATGTAATTATGATATTTTTTTACAATAACATGATCCCATCGGGCTGATCTCACAACTGCGATGGCATTATGCGATAACCCCGCCAGAACGACAACATATATCTACGGTGTTGGTTTTTCCGAAATGAAAAGGGATCGAGAGTAATAAATCCTTACATTATATTCTTGCTATGTGTAAACATCAAAGCCTATTTTAGCTTCACAAATTAGCTTCAGCTTTATGCGTAATGATGTATCTAATTGGCGGTTCTAAAGGTATTTAGAATCCGTCGTGGAGAACGTAGAAGCCTTCAAACTTTAAAGGCATTATTAATTACGGAGGCTGACTAAAAATTTAACCTTGCCGATAGAACATGTCTGTAGTCTTCATTTTTATACTCACCGGCAATTTCAGAGTGACCATCTGATGATGGACCATCACTGCCGTCAATAGATACCTATAAAACAAGCAAACGCTGAACCCGGTTAACAGCTGGTTCTATATCTTTAGAACCTTAATGTACTGATTGTAGAAATTGGGCGGTAAACAAGTAGACAGGTAAAAGACTTTGTAAACAATGTGCGTTCGGCATCACATCGAACCAGATAGTTAAAAATTATGTGTTATTTATATTTATAAGTTTGGAATATTCTAGTCGTGACCATGGCTTGTAAAAGTGGTTCGAAGTCGGTATGGAATACAAAAATCATGAGTATTTGTTTTCAATTTTTTTTTAATGTCAATTTTATTTTATTAATATTCTTTATATCGTTTTTGAATTCTGTACAGGCTGTAATCAATCGTATAACGTCGCCAGGTAATTGTTTAAAAACAATATTATAGAAAATCAATTTTATTTATTATCGAAATTACCCTACTATACTTAACTACTAAACTACTAGTCACCATGAGCATAAGGAACATTTATATACCTACCTTATACACATACTAACACACGTCAACGTGTGTTCGAGAAGCGAGGAAACAGAAAAATGTGCAATTTTTTCGAACCTCAACATTGTTTGCAATTCTAAATGGAACAGAGTAAATTATGCTTAAATTTATTAACATATAAATAGGGATGCAGGACCTACGAGCAAATAGTTTTGTTAATTTGTATACCTTGTATTTTTAACAGCATTTCCCACTTACACATTCCTATCCAGTTTACAATTTCTCGATGTTAGATTGTAATTGAATACGATTAAATGTAATAGAATGAAATGAGCTCGACGGAACGAGACGGGATGGGAAAGGATGGGAAGTAAACATAAGGAAATGAATAGATATTATAAGATGTGATAGAATGGAATAATGTTTGAAAGAAAAAAGTTATTACTCATTTAATTATATGTAGTCGTATATTAATATAATTTAAACGACTGGTAACTATGTTTTCGTTTATTTATTTATTCATATATTAACACATTTATTTTTTATTTTTAGAACACCTAACACAGGTGACACTGACAGAAATCTAAGATTTCTATTCTAATAACTATTTTTTAGTGCACCGCAATATAATTCGCGTAATTTTTCACATATTTTGCTATTTACTCTTGTATTCACAGCTATGCTCACAACACAATTGTCGTAAGTTTAACTTATATTTAAGAACCGTAAAAACTGCATAAATTTACAAAGTTTGAACCTGTTAGCATTAAATTATGTACACAGTATTAAAAAGTAGGAATATTTATGTTTATACAGGGTGTAATCGTTAAGTAATGCCGGCATATTTATAATTAATGAAAAATATAACATTTTTACATATATACACAATAAAAATGTTAAAAAAGCATTATATTCGAAAATTTTACGTAAAACTCTTGCACAGTCACATCTACAATGGTGTTGACTTACGTAAAAAATAAAATTTAGGCAAAATTTTTGTTACAGGAAATTATTAATTAAAGAATTCTACTAGAGATATTTAAGTAATTAATTAAATTAATTAATTTCGATTTTATGAAACCAATATTTAAAATAACAACACGAATTATTAAGTAGCGTTGCTTTGACACTAAATTAAAGTGCTATTTCATAATATTTCACTAAAACATAATCCGGCGACATTAGTTTTAAGTAAAGCAATAATTGTAATGATGTGGTTTAACGTGATGCTAAACGCATATTGTTTACAATGAAATCCTTAAATTTAATTGTATTAACATTAGGTTCGGAGCAGACAGTCGACAATGTTTGTTGAAGACGCTTTGCCTGGTGCGGCGCGCGCGACGTGGACCGCAAGGGGCTTTCCTCCAAGAGCTCTTGAGAGCCATCTTCACGTAAGTGTTTCTGTTTTGTTCACAGGCAATAAGCGTAATGGATTCACGTTGGAGACCATAATAAATATCAGGCGAAATATACGCTTCGTTTCTTTTTGGGTAAATATTTCGTCGTTGCATATTTTAATCTTTATTAAGAATATTCTGATTGTTTAAAATTTTAATAAAATTAAATCGGATTTAAATGAAGCCGTATAGTGAACTGCAACTAGTAATTTCTTAAAATATCAATTTTTTTTTTATTGGCGTATTTAATATTACTTACGACGATTTACATTTTTACCTTGAAGTCTTTTTTTAGTAATCCAAAAACACGTAGCTTAAAAATAAAATGTACATGGTGTAAAAGAGTTTTTTTTATAAAAGCATCATGTCGTGTAAGGTGTCCAGTCATATTTTCTAGTAGAAAGGAAGAGAGGAAGAGACAGGCCAATAATAAGTAACAGTAATGTGAAGCAGTTCATAGAGAAGATTGGCGTCATGACGTACAAGGAGTTAAAAATCCTCAAACGGAATGTTACACCCTAGAGATCCTTATCAGAAGTTAGCTTGGATTTAAGGATGATTATAGTCACGCCTTCACCAATTCTGAAGTGAAAAAAATAATAATTTAATGTTAGGTTCTCTAAAACGAAATCGGATCTAGAGACGTTTGTATGTGAGACGTTTTAGGTGGAGTGCCCACATTTTAGCTTGAACGCAATCTGGGAAATAACCATCTCTCTGAGGTATTTCTGAAAGGTATGTGGTCATTCCATACCGCCAACCATTTCTTGAATCTCCTTGTAACACAGTTAGTAGTGACTCTGCTAGTTGAGCAATGAGTCCCAGATTCGATTTTCGGTTGGGGCATACATATATTTTACAGATAACTGTTTGTTCTCACGCCGTGGGTATTTATGGTGTCATATTTGTGTATATTTATGCAATCTACACCATAAAAATCCTGGTGCGGGAGCTTGGATGTGAACGTTTATTTATTTATTCCATGTTCCAAGAATGGCGTCTTGCTTTTCATTAATGGTTTTATCCACGTTTGGAAGCAAGGCTTACCACCGGTTACCATTTGATAGTCCATCTGTTCTGTCATCGCAATTCTGCAAATAAAATCTGTATATGGTATTAATAATATTTTTTTACAGATTACCTAAAAGTCAAGATACAGAAGATGAATTCTACGAGGAATACAATGAAGCATCAGTTGCGACTGGAGATTGTAAAGAGTTGTATCCTGGTTGCGATAGACCCCTAGACTCTGCTTACTGATTTTATAAATTCCAATAAGATAGATCTTCCTTAGTGCGTATGAAAGCATCACTGAAGCGCATTACATTAGCGCAAATTCGAATTTACGTATATTTATGACCTAATTAGTATTGTACTAAAACCATTAATTTTCTATGTGACCACATTTCTGAAATTGCTGGGAAAACTCATTGATTTCGTAAAGTAAATTTTGTCGGCATGACTACATTTTTTTTTAATTATGTTATTTCTGCAATGAAAAAATTAAAGTTCTTTACATTCCTCCAGCAAAATTGTTCTGTCTTAATCCGATTACAAACATTCTTTAACGGAGGCTGTTGCTAATCTTCGCTACTGCAGCACTAGCAGCACTGGCAGCACTGGCAGCACTGGCAGCACTGGCTTGCTCATCACAGCAAGACTTACGACAAGTGCCAGGAACGGTGACTCCTACTTCCAGCATGGAAATGTGACCAGTATTCTTGATACTTTTTAATCAATCAACGGTCTATTAAATTTCTAAGGTTTCCTTTTTTAGATTTAGTTTAGACTAGAATAGATTATTATAATTAATTTTTTCAATTAATGTCATATGTATAACAAAGATTTTGAGATACATTCTGTAATAATAAATTTTTAACTATAAATAAATTTCCCTAATGCCCTGCTGAATACTACCAAAAGTATAAAAATATTCCAGTCCACGATGGTGCAATTTTTATTTGATTAAAGAAATGTAAATTTATTGCAATATGTTCTGATTGCGATATTGATGTAGCCATTGATAAAATTATGCAAAACTTGAGTGTTATCAGTTCCTTTAAGAGCATTGCGGAGAACTCAGCTTAGAATTTTCTATATTTTATCTTCACGTGATAAGGATTTGAATATGCACATAAGTTTCAGAGTACTAAGAAGAACTAAATGAGACTAATTCCTTATATAGTTTGAATTTCAAACACTAATCTCTCAATTGCTTATCACAAGTTCTTTTAATTTTTTGTTCTCAAATATGTCGTATTCAATATTTGTTACTGTTTATTTTAAGTATATAAAAAATAATTTTTCATTTAAGTATTAGTTTATTTTGTTGTGGAGATATCTGGTTTAATGATGATTCCAGCTAAACAAATACGTAAGTTGTACTCGCTGAGCTGTAGACGGAATCAAGTGGTAAGAAGACGTCAAATTAAAATAATTAATTTTAATAAAATATATACCATTTTACTTGAAATTACTGTATAGTCTGAATAATCGAAAATATTATGATTCATTTTACACTTTCACAACTTAAAAATAGAATGACACGACTTTTTAAAATTGGTTTTTGTTTCTTGCACGCATTTTGGAGTAAAATAACCGTAAAATCATTGACACAAAACATGTTAATTGTTGTTTCATTTATACACATTTGCGCCTGTTCGTCCGTTGAACGGGACAGTTGATTCCACGTTTTCCAAGTGACAACTTAACGTTCGAATTTTTCAATTATCATTTCCTCCATTAGATGCATTCCAAATTCGTTTCGTAACTCACAGATTATTTATTGTTGCAATGAAATTTTTAGTGCTTTGTTTTTTGTCTGTTGTATGTTGTGTTATTAATAATACAGTATGTAAGGACAATAATTGTGCTTCAAATGATTATATCGATCTAAATAGTACAAGTTCCCGGGTTTTGTCCAGAAGGAAAAGGTTTCTTATTTTCCCAGACGGTACCTCGTTTCAGCTTGGTATGTATGTTAAGTAGTAAGTACGTTGAATATCTAATATTTTGGAGATATTATATCAAAGATTTATTTATACAATTAAATAGCACCAAAAATAGTTTACTTAACTCAACTAACTTAACTACAATGTAAGTAAACAGTAGTAAAAGTAAGTATCAAAAAGTCTTGAGACTTAAGTAGCTAAACTTTTACCTTTAGCAGTTAATACTAAAAGGGCTTAAATTAATAATAAGAATGATGATGAAATTAGAAACAAGTAATTATACGTCAGATGTTATTTTTATTAATAACAAAAATATCTTTGTGGAGACAAAAAAGAATACAAATTTAATTAATTCGATTTCCAAAATGCCCAATACCCTTCTGTAAACAAGCAACGCTCCTTATGGTTACGCTTTTCGTTATGCGACGTATCTCTGCAGGGTTTCCTTGTATTTCTGCTGTAGCAGCGAACACTCTGATAGTCAGTTGGTCGAGGCTATCGATGGGCACAGCGTAAACTTTCTAAAAAAAAATCCAAGGCCGTAAGGTCGGGAGATCTTGAAGGCCATGCAATTTGACCTCATTTACCGATCGACTGAAAGTAATTATCGTTTAAATACTCACGAAATATTCGTGAAAAGTGTGCTAGAGCTCCGTCTGTTTGTAGCTGCATGTGTCTTCTTAATGCAAACGGCACTTCATCCAGAAGAAAAGGCAACGTATTTTAAGTAAAATCTAATTAAGCGTGTTAATCGAACCTATTTGGTAACACGAAGGGGCCAACAAGGTGTTCATCAATTATCCAGCCCATACATTAAGAGAAAATTGGGTCTTGAATGATGTTTCGCTGATATCGTATGGGTTTTCAATTAGATTACGATGGTTAGTAACACCTGTTCTAGAGAATGTTGCTTCATCCGTCGACAGAATCTTTTTTAAAAAATGGGGATTAGTTTTTTGCTCACAAGTAGTCCAGTTATAAAAACCTGATCTCGCTCGGTAATTGTTTTCTCCCTGGAGCACGCCGAAAGTGAATGAGATACAGAGCTTTTTTTTTAAATTCTCCATACTTTTATCTAAAAATTTCCTCAGATGGTACTGTATGACATTATCCATATTCAAATTCAAAATCATTTAATCGTGTAGGTATTTTGTAAATACACTAATGCACGTCCTTTTTTGCTTCTACTACCGTTTCGAAAAGGTGCTTTAACATCGAGTAGAACAAACGGTGAAAGAAAGAAGAACTCCTCAGCGCATCTTTTAAACAATCCGAATACGTTCAATTAATTTAATTTTAAGGTTTGTTTCTAAATATGTTCTCTGAAAAAAATACCAAAATGGTTCCCAGCCAATCATTCGGTCATCACGGAATCATTAGTGCTACTATTATCTGTCCTCTCTTAAATTCAAATAATCGTTACTCCTTCCTGTCTTCGGAAAGAATTTGTTTTTATTATTTATCAATATATTTAAATTTATTGTATTTATCATATATGCATGTTTTCCTTTGTGGGAGGGAGGGAGGTTCTATGCATGTATAGAAGTATATACCATCATACATTGTGCTTGCGGATTGTTGCAAAGTAAATTAATACTAATTTAATAACAATGAATTTCCGCAAAGTAAAGCCTGATACAATTTACTTTATTTTTATTAATTTGTCTGTACTGAAAAATGTGGCAAAAAATATATATTAAGCTTTTAAATCCTTCGATAAAGGGGAACTAGCTTTCTATAGCCAAAGCTGTGTTGGGGCTTAAAGCGCTTAGAATACGATTAAAGTGAGGTGTTAGTCTATTTCTGGCGCGATAATAATCAGGTACTTATCTGATTATTACTATCATTCTAACTTTTTTTTATAAACTACCTAGAGTTCTCTGTTGGTATTCCCATAATTTTTCATTCTATTTAATAGACAACGACAAAATAAATTGCACTGGATATCAAAACTCTTAAGATTATAGCACAAGTTCATTTATTTTAAACTTATGGAATTAAACTATTAAATAAAAAAATTATTATGTAGTTACAAATGTTTTATTTTATTCATAAGTAATGCTAATGAAATGAAATAATATTTATTCACAGTTGGTTTTTTACAAACACTTTTCAAAAGTCAAAATACGCCATCGCTTCAACAAATCCCTACTGTGAGTGGTCCCGGAAGAAGAAACGGCAAGAAACACCCGGGAGTTTATTTTCTACTCAATTTACAGAACGCACTTATGGCTACATATTAAACTCATATCCAAGCAGTCTTATCCTCAAAGTAATCATCAAGTTTGCAATAACCTTTCCGCATAAGAGTGATTTTGACGTGAATGATCCTAGAACTAATGCCTAGGAATTGTTCCATGTCCGTGTATGTATGTCATTCGTGGGTCCTCCCGCACCAATATTTCAGTAGTACAAAGATTTTCTGCAGTAACTACTGTTTCGACCTTCCGCTTCTTTGGTAATTGTTAAGATTAATTTTACCCTTTAAAAATTGAGCAAGAAATTTGAAAATTATTGCACGATAAGGACTGAGTTTTGTAAGGCTTAATGTAATTATTGTAAATTTTTTGCTTAAAAGAGAATTTAAAATCTTAATAGATCATATATAATAATAGATCACAATCTCGTTAATGGAACATAGAATTAAAAGTAAATCTAAGATATCTAACCTTACAAGATTGTCGGATGTTTGTAATTTAGAAGAGGACAATAAATTAATGAAATATTAGGTAGAGCTCCCTCTACCAGGAAGCAAGTTTTTTGATAATGTAACCTTCATTTTCTAATAGAAATTAAACTTTTAGTTTACAAATATTATTTTGTTTTAATATTTTAGTGAAACAATTTTTATCATAAACTTTTTTTTTAAGTTTCATATTTTAACCTTCAATTTTTGTAATCTCATATTATCAAACCTCTATAATAAATTTTCAATCTTTTCGCTATTGCGCTTTTCCTCTTTTAACGATAAAGCTCCATCAACCAGTGGGGGGGGGGACTATTTTCATAAAGTATTTCTAGCTGAGTCAATGACAATTGTTTTTGAATAATGATGGATGTATTATTTTTTACAATTATGCACCTTAAGGCAATTAACACATTTCGTACCTCATAAATGATACGAGTAGTTGGATTCTAAAATTCGAAATAATAAGACGCGAGTTTTGATATGAAAAAAAATAGTATTGCAAAGTCCAATTAATAAACTAGTATGTAGTATGACAATCGACGTTTTTTTAAAAAGCGAAAAGAAGAACACTCTTCCAACAGAAATAAATATTTAAAATTTTTGATCGACGTTGTTTTCAAAACTTTTTAAGATAATACATTTGTTGCAGTATTCTGTTGCCAGACGGCTGCATTAATACCCATCGGAGATATCTTCTTATTCGGCAACACGGCCGCACTGGCGTGGAACCTCCCCACCGACCCTGACTTCCTGCTGATGTTGAAGAAAAACGATAAACTAGCGCATCGCAGAGGGGACAATATGAATGTTTACTATATAGACGAAGCTGGGAAGCTTGTCGCTAAGGTTCCTTTTAAAAGGTATGTTATATTTCTATAGTCTTTACACACTGCAGTTATTTATTTCCGACTATTTTTTTATTAATTTCTCAATCCTTTTTTTTATTGAGCCGCATTTGATATAATTTTTCAAGCATCCTAATTTCATTACTTAATAGTCCTCTCTGCATTCGCACTCTTCACTACTTTATAATAAATTTAAATTAATTATTAATTTATTAATTATAAAAAAAAATATTAATTAATTTTTATTAATCATTTATTAATTTATTTTGATTTATTTATTTATATTTTTCATTTATGTGTATAATATGTGGCCGAAATGTTAAATTTCAAATGAAGATCAGCAGGCATAAAAAAATTCAATCATTATGTGTAGTACGAGTTTAAGTGATTGCGCACAGACAGAATAGATAGTAGTCTGTCGGGCTACTTAATCTAAACATAGAAAGTGATTAAATTAATCATGCTTAAAATGCGCCTTAGTTACAGACTTTGTAGTTCAGTTGAGCAAGGGACTGTTCTTGATCTTGATATTTTGTGATAGTAATGTGTACCCCTGCTACTACTACACACTGCTATAGACGGATTGGAAATTCAAGTCAACAACAAGAAATAGGTATAATTTGATTCCTTTATGGGGTTTGGAATTCGTTTTTACAATAAGGTTCCTAAGGTGATAAGTGAGTTGCCCATTGGAACTTTTAAGAGTCGTATTAAAACACAAATTATAGGCAAAGGATATTATAGTATAGATGAGTACATTAATGACAAGGATGCCTGGAAATAAGTGTCGAAACCAGTTCCGCACAGGTTTAAACTTTTGTAATTACCATGTGTTGTTTAAAAGATGTGCCGAGGAGTTTCTTTCGCTGTTTCTTCTCCTCATTGTTAAAGCACTTTTCGAAACGGTGGTAGAAGCAAAAAAATGTCGTTCATAACTGTATTTACTGAATACCCATATGATTAAATGATTTTGAATTTGAAATAGGCTGTGTAGTCGTGTATTTAATTGCACACTGAAACAAAATGGACCGAAATAAAAATGTTACTACAATAATTTAAATGTTATTTAGTATATACGTAGTAAATAAATCTCGGATTATTCAAATCATACAAACCTTTTTATTGTAGACCTAAAATTATCAATCCAGCGTTCGCTAAAAGAAGCATCGGTACAAAAATTACATACAAACAAAAACTTCAAATGAATATAGATCGTAAAAAGATGCACGAAAGTCAATCGAAGATCAATTTCTTGGAAAAGCATCTGGACAAAAAGAGTATTGAGTTTCACAGAAGCAGCCGCGTTGGACTGCTGGAAAAGATCGAAGGATTGATTACAGCGTAAGTTGGTTTATATTTTCTTGCTTTTATTTTAAAGCCACTTATCTATCGACAAAACAATGACCACTTATCGGAGGCAGCCGGTCGGCGGTCGTGCTTCAGATAATGAGTTAAGCCGTCGGTTTGTAATCGTTAGATATAAATGGTTAAATGATATCAAGACTCGTCACGTGGTTTACTACATTTCGAAACTTATTACCCAAATCACTGAAAAGTGTATAAAAGTGGATGAATGGGGACCTGCGTCGTTTTAAAACAGTTAAAATGCAGTCAGATTAAAAATGTTTCAAGTATTTTTTGTTAGTATAACGTCTCCTTTTTCTGTTGACATTTCTAACAAGAAGTCAAGCTGCCTCAGCCATCTTTAGCTACAAAGCGGTTGAAAGCCATTAAGTGCGAAGTAACACGATGTTATAAAAATTCCGACGTTCTGTTCATGGGTTAAAATAAATAGCAAATCTGAGATATTTCACAAAGTTTATTCACTATTCAAAGTTTTTCTATTGTCAATATTTCTGACACAATGATCGTGATTAACTATGTATGTTGTTGCGTCTAAGTCAACCTTGTGTGCCCTTAACAAAATTGTATATCAAGAAGGAAAACAAACAAAGCAATTTAGTTAAATACTTCGAATTGAAGTCGTTTAAGCACGATGATACCACCTAGGTGCTGTTACCAGCTAATGTAGTAAAGCCTTCTGAATAATGAATGGGTAGGGGCCGGAGTGACTTAGGCATTACCGGTAACCCATCTTACTCCTCACTGTGCCTGCATGGCTTTAGAGCAACTGCATATTATAATGATGCTTCCACAATGAAGTTAAAAATCTTTCAAAACATTACCAAATGTTTCTATATTATGTTACATTATTTAACATAAATTTATTAAATAAATTGAAACAAATTAAAACATTTGTTAAGTAAATTACAGCGAACGACTGCGGGTTGTGCGACGTATAGCGAGGGGAGGTATGTACTTTATTGTTGTGAGTGATTCTAGTAATTGGGTTGAAATATCCGTACAAAACACAAAAAACGTGAGTACTCGTTATAATTTAAATGTATAATGTCCGCGATGGTATAATTTAATAACATAACATGTTAGTTAAAGTTGAATAATGTTTGAAAATATTTTATTATGCAGTGTGGTAGTACCACATGACATTTCATACTTAATGATCAGCGATGCCAATTTGTGGGGAATTTCCCGAATCGAGAATCCCAAATCAACTGGCGATTGGCGTGGGGAATGGTTCTATGTGAGGAAAACGTGGGGAATATTACACTTATACCATAACAACCGATAAACGACTATTTGGACGTTCTCTTATTAGTATAAAACAATAAATCGATTATTACGCATGTTACCAATTACTTTTTTAATACAGTACATCACCAGTTTGTGTATTATAAGTAGGTAAATCACGAAGTGGGAAAGTCCCCGTCTAGAATCTAATACGACGATTGATCTATTTCTTTTCTCTTTAGATTAATTAAAACCACACTTGTGTTGTGTTCGATCTTCCGTTCAGTTTTTATGACGAGCTCATGCTTTCATTCAGCATGGGCTTGATATGGGCGATGAAGTCGAAAGTTACTGGGGAAAATACTCGGCTTTAAAAATGCCGCAGGACAAGATTTGTTTCCAAATTTAAAAATAGTGATTCAGTATTTACTCGTGCTCCCATTCGCTAACGCATCAGTGGAGAGAAAGTTTCTTGACTTAAAAAAATATTAAAACGGCGAACAGAAGCAGACTACGCTCAAAATACTTGATAATTTCTTTATTGACTACTAGAAAAACAATAAAAAATTGGGTGGTATACTCAAAATTATACCTTCAAAAAAATGTTAAACTGTACGGTATGGCAAAAGCCCTAATAAAAATATATAGAATCTGCATAAATTCAATTTTTTCCTTCATTTTTCTACATGTGAGGAATTGGAATATTTTCTTCCCGAATTCGGGGAATCAGTAAAATAGGTATTGGCGACTCTGCTTATGATACTTCATTGTTTTTTAAGTGTTTTGAGAAAGAGTCAAACAGTCATCCTGTCGCTCTAGGTCCAAAACGTGGCGTAAAATACCTATAAAATGCTATCTATCAACATTTTCGTCTTTATTTTTCAATTCAATTGGCATTTTTTTCTATTTACAAAGTTATTTCGTTCTAAAACTATAGTTTATATTGTCACAAATACCAGGAGAGTATAACAATTTCAAGCATGAACGGCCCAAATAAAATGCTGTAACACCTGTTCCAGACTGGGGGGCGACGGCCGGCAGTGCGTTCTTCGCAAACTATGTGAAACACGAAACATAGCCGGGGAACAAGGAGCATTCTTGCAAGAGCTTCTAAGAGTCGTATTCACGTAAGGATTGCTTTGTTGTAAGAAATTGTAATGTTATATTCAATATTACGTTTATTATATTTATCTATAAATATAAATATATGCTTTGAATGGCTTTAGAAGGATACGATTTTTTCATGTAGCTATTGTGCGTACTAGAAGTTAACTTTCGCAAGCTCGGAGAAAAAATCCATCGTGGGGAAACTAACATACCTGAAAGTTCAAAAGTTCATAAAGGTGTACTTATGTTACAAATACTTGGTTGTTAGGCTTTCCATCCATCCTTCAACTCAAGCCTGCCGCGCTTGGACTCTCAGTGGTCTCTCACTCTCTCTCTCTCTCTCTCTCTTGGACTGTTGAAGTCGCTGGGCTCTGTACCACCCAATTTCATTCCGACGGCACACGTGCAAGCTGGTAGAGTCTTTTGTTCTCCTGGTTAGATATAACCATCGTTATAGAATGGATCGTGAACATTTTAATGGGTTTCCGTTTCAGTGTCTGACTGTTAATAATGAGCGGGTGCGACGATTCAACACTCGTTGGCAACGTCTTGGTGACATCTTTGGTGTTACGGACGTCCATATATTGGCCGCGGTGTTTTTACTTCTTTCATTGTCATAGGAGAGCCAGATACACCTGTGGGCTGATAATGGTATCCAATGTATATGTATATTTAGAGGTACCTGTACTAGTCACTCGATTCTTAGCCGGGGCAAACATTCGTTTGAGAAGTTTCTTTTTTCTCGGGTTTTTGTTTGTATCATGTCATTTATGAACGTCTGTACCTAATCCGTAATTGAATATTATATATTCGATTTTTAGATTTTTCGTTCAATTAATCGAGAATCGTAACATTGTAAGAGTCAGTCGTTCCTCATCCACCAACTCAGTCAGGAGTGATAATATGAGCCGTAAGATTATTCTTCCTTTTCTCACCTCGTGGCTCCTTCACACATTCCTTCTTAATATTCTTCAAAATTCTTTTAATACTATTTGATAAACAATAAAACATTAATTTTATTTATTTAATTTTTTTATTAACAAACACATTATCAAGTCTTTGCAGTTCAGTGAAAGTAGTTAAGTAAATTTTTCTTCGCCTTCCTCATTATTAAGACGTAAAATATTATATAGAATTTTGTTAAGGTTATTGTATAATTTGAAGCTACGAATGATTTTTTGCGCAAAAGATATTCTAAATGCAAAAAATTCATTTATTACGTGCTGAATTCTGGTATGAACAGTATCCAATAATATTTCCATAGACTATGTTAAAAATTTACGCAATATTATAAATTTATATAAAAAACAATTACCGTGTGTATGAAAAGCAGAATTAATTTTCAACTATTATGAAATATCAGCTATCTAAATTTAGTTGATAGTATCAGGCGTTACTTTTCGGAAATTCATTATTATTAAATTAATATTAATTTACTTTGCAACAATCCGCAAGCACAATGTTAGATGGTATATACTTCTATACATGTATCTATCTACATACATACATGGTTCTATGCATTATTATATTATTATACACAAGTTGGTCATGTCGAAGTTGAACGGTCTGTTATACGAAATAACAATGATAAATCACGACCAAGCTATACTGGTAGACGTTTCGCTAATCACGCTAGCTGTTATAAATATATAAATAACTTCGCTTTGTAAATATATAATTTGGCAATAGCTTGCTTTTTGTTACATAAACTATGAGTTGTAAATTATATTCTCTATTAATCAAGTTGTTCCGAATTTGCATGATTGCAGACGCCCCAATTATTATATTAAATTCATTCCCTTTTTTATTTAGATTACCGAGGGGCAACGAGTTTGAACTGGAAGAACACAAGGAATACGATAAGGCAAGTTCACACTCAAAAGACTGTGCTGCCCTCTATCCCGGCTGTGATGATTTCGGAATACCAGTACAGTTATAAACATTGTCTTCAAGTAAATAAATTGTGTAAATTTAACAGTTTTGTTTTTTCATCGTCTGCAACATTGTCTCTTTGATGTTCTTTTTAGTATAATCGTGGACAGAAGTTGGAATGTATTCTATTTTATTTGAATTTGAATAAAGGATCACCTTAACCATTAAATAAAATTTATTTAGTATGGATTAAACATCAAATGAAATTTTCTTTTATTTTTTACTAGCGGCCTTCTCCGTATTTTTCGCGTTGAACAATTAATTATATAAACATAACTAGCCAAAATTTTATGTTGTTGACTTTTTTTAGACATCATTAATTTTATATAGCCTATCATCTCCGCAGTCATGTGTTCTCACTACATACCAATTTTAGTGACAGACAGATGTAGAGACAGACAGACAAAATATTTTAAAATGATCAAATCAATGTCAGCCGGCCATAAAATAAATATCATGAAATTTGACAAATAAATGGAATTACAGACAGAGAGACAAATACTTACAGATACAGATTTATGTAGTAGTATAGATGTATTATATTAGAGTAACACTTGTTATATACTGATAACAATCTACATCGAAGGCTATAAATGTTACCATGAAAGGTCACTCATCCAGGTATATCCCGCACAGGAAGTGCTTAATTAGATCGACGAGTAACGAACATAAGCTGTAGAAATGAAAATGTTCTCTTTCACACACTCGAATCTTCCGTAATAACAATGAACGAGACATCACCAGCACCAATGATCCGGCCAGTAAATTGATCCGGGATCCTTTATTCGACAGGTAAGGTAACAGAAGTTTGTCCGTATATGCTTATTATCTCTTTGTTAACTAATTACTACCGAACAATTTATTTTTTATTTTTGACAGTTTTATAATAAACCGACTGTTTGGATTCTCCCTTTGCCGCAACTTTCAGACAACCAGATGTACACTGGGTGGTATACGATCCCGTGATCTAGTTGGTAGTGACCGTGTCGGTTAAGCGAAAAAACCGTGGTTCAATTCGCAACTCATGCAAAATGATGTTTATTCTTGGGCATTGGTTGCTTCTGTGATCTATTTAAGATGTGTATCGATGTGAAGTCAATAATATTAATTTATTTCATTGATAAAACATTTATTGAAAATATTAACCTAATGTTTAATTTTACAATTTTTATATTTCCTAATTTTAACGTCATTTTATAGTACTTTACGATATACTATTACTTTTGTAATTTAAATAAAATTCTCTAAATGCAACGACCTCATCATCATATGAGGTTAGCGTATCCTAACTCCATTTTGAAATGTATGCAAACTTTGCTTCTTCACGTATTCAGAGTGTAAACTTCTTAAAATACTGGGAGTAAGCATCTTTAAAACGAAATCATTACGGGCTAAAACGTAGCTGTTTATTTGATAAGACAATAAAGTAAGAATATTATAAGAGTTACTCTGAAAATTGTGGATAACTTTGAAATAGGTTTCTCGACGACGTTTTTCGCCAAATTAGCAAGTGAAAAATAATATTTGTAATATGCAAATGGAAAAATATGCAGAAAAATTCTAGTGTTTTGAACGTTGGTCTCTTGGTGCAAGAGACCAACGGTAACACTGATTATATTGTTAAAAACAATTTAAAGCTTACATAGTGTCTTATTTATATCCGATATACGAATTGGCTTCTAAATGTAATTACTTACTTTATTACATTAAACTTAATTAGAATTATTTTCATGCCATCAATAGTTATTTTAAATAAGGTCAATTTTAGCCCAACGGATATTTAAACGTACATGACATGTTTGAAAGTACCCTAACGCGCTGACCACTTTTCTTGACGAGTATACCTTAATTGCGTGTAAACAAGAGCATTCTATTCGTGTACCTCTACAAATTCGATACTCGGTATTGTGCTAATGAAAGTAGAAATTTAACAGTTATAATTCGAGGTGTGTGTGGGCTTGGGTATTGTCCTCGCAATGAGAAACAATACCAAATGAACACAGTCACAATAGACGTCTTCGATTCATTCTTCATCCAGGTACGTGAAATCTTTTCTATTCTATATTTTGGGTTCATACATTCTAGATAATTAAAAAAATCACTTAACGTGTTATGTACGCAGGCCTCCTCATTCTATTTTACACATTTTACATTGCAGGCAGACATTGGGGCAGACATTTACGTGACAGATAAATGTTTGTCCTCGGGTTATGGGTGTTTGTGATGTCATATTTGTGTATGTCCATGCCACCCGCAACACTTTGAATCCTACAGCGGGTTTGTGAGTGTGTATATTAAAAAAAAATTACGATTTTAAATAAGTGTTCACTGTTTTAAATCAGTGTTCACTATTTTAAATTAATATTTACTATTTTTATCTTAATTTTCACATATTTATCAGCAAGTCCATCCGCCATTATATATTAATATTAAAAAAAAGTTGAGGAATATTTTATGTATAAAAAGTTTGAAAATTTTAATTATGCATATGTTGTCGCGAAGAAAAAATCAAAAAGTAATCAATGACTTTATGTGACCTATCCTGATGTGACATGTCAGTAACAAATATTCATATGACAAACGTATTTTGAAGAAAATTTTCTTCAACAAATATCGTTTATAATGGCCAATGTCATAAGCTAAAGATACACTCAAAGTAGCGATAATCGATAATGTGAATTTTGCGAGTACTGCATGACACGTTTTCAATACTACTCAGCTTATAAATATTAAAATTTATGCCGTTTTTTTTCAGACAATCATGGCACTGAATTATGCCCTGAAGATTTTGTGCCTATTAGCATTCGGAAACGTTTGTTCTTCCGCCGAGGTGACAAGTGGTGTTTTATCTTCATCGCAAAACATGGAAGGGTCCTCCAAAATTCTTTCGAGGAGAAAACGGTTCTTAGTATTCCCCGACGGAAGTTCTTTCCAATTGGGTAAATATTTTATCTCAATGAAATGTTCTTGACTCAAATTAATTACTATTCACTTCAATTAATTACTCCTCACTCCAGTTAATTGAATTGTTATCGGCGTGAATTGGAAAACATTTGTGTGATAAAACGTTTCAAACAGCAAATTAATTCTAAGTTTGTACAAAGTTAATTATACAATTTTAGTTAGCAAATATTGTCACGTTTTATTTTATTATTTGTAATTGTTATATTTTGCTGTTGATTAATAATAATTACGGTGATTTAATAATATGATAATAAACAAACACACTTACAATAATTTAAACCCTAGTCGGGCATAGAACACCGGATCCCCAATAGAAAGTAGACAGGACTATTATTAATTTGGCTACGAGTTCGGCGGTTATTTTTGTTCAGCCTTTCATCACTAATAATTATTAGTAATGTAGGAAATACATTATGTAGTAGATATGTAGGGATTAGTAACTATAGGTTTTGTTTTTTTTTGTTACTTATTTTCTTTACATATCAGTTTGTGTTGATATAAATTTTACTCAATTTATTCGTAGTGTCTCGTTCCTGCAATTTCGAGACATGATATACCAAGACTTTTAGATTATCGAGTTGTGAATTAAACGTAGTAGTAAAGCTGTATAAATCGACAGAAGTATATAATTATTTAACCAACACTCGAGGATGGTTTTGTAATGAATAATTTGAACTATCATGTATTGCAGGTTAAATTTTCTTAACATATAAAACTTAGCGCAAACATTCGGCGTATTTATCTTGGGTTGATGCTCGTGACCGCAAAGCTCCGGATATCAGTTCGAAGAAGAAAGTTTTTAACCTCGCTGCCAAGTCCTACAAAAAAGCTTTACAGAAGGTGAATCTCAACCGCATCCAACATATCGGCGCTAAACTCTCTGACCAACCATATGGCAGTAGAGCTTTTCGCTCTCTTGCCAAAGCGGTTGAGACTAACTTCTGTCGGCCCACACTGCCTCCACTGGTAAAACTGCATGGCACCCTGGCTCATACGGCCAAAGAGAAGGCGGACTCGTTCGCGTCTATGTTAGCCGACAATTCGCGTCTAGAAGCTAGCAACAACATACCACCACAAATACCTCACTGCGGCATCTCTATGCCCGAGATCCGCATAACAAATAAGGAGGTTCTCAAAAATTTGCGGTGTCTAGACGTGAAAAAGGCCAGTGGTCCTGACGGAATTCCAGTGCTTGTACTAAAGGCTTGTGCACACCGAGTTGTCTCCTCTACTGACACGTCTGTTCCGCCTCTCTCTCAAGACTGGGATAGTACCCCAATCCTGGAAGCTTTCCAACGTGCAACCCGTATCTAAAAAAGGCAGCTGTGCCGATCCTAGTAATTATCAACCGATTTCAATGACCTCCATACTCTGCAAGACTATGGATCGTATATTGAATTCGCGTCTCATTGCATACCTAGAACTGAACGATCTTCTCAGCGACCGACAGTACGGTTTTCGCCGAAACCGTTCGAGCGGGGACCTTCTAGCGTATACAACTCACTTATTTGGCGAGGCCCTCTAGAAAAACGGGGAGGCGCTCGCCGTCTCCCTCGATATTTCGAAGGCCTTTGACAGGGTCTGGCATGCTAGCCTGTTAAGCAAGCTTTCAGCGTATGGTATTTCCTCTGGCCTTATCGATTGGGTAAAGGACTTTCTGAGCGAACGATCTCTCCGAGTTGTCGTCGACGGGTGTTCATCACAACCGATGGCTACCAACGCTGGAGTTCCTCAGGGGTCTGTTCTGTCCGCTACTGTATTCCTACTACATATTAATGATCTGTTCAAGCCTGGAATCTATGGGTATGCAAATGACAGCACAGTAGTGGAGAGATACCTCCCGAATCCTCGGGCCAGTAGGGACAAAATACAGTCCGAAAGAGAGGCCATGGTGGAACGTATGAATCTCTCACTTCGGGAAGTGTCCGAATGGGGCCATGCCAATCTTGTGAGATTTAACGCCACAAAAACACAGGCGTGTCTGTTTAGTGCCAAGAGGAGCCCGTTCATCTTGGTTCCTACTTTTCAGAATGTACCCTTGGAATGCACTGACGGGCTTCAATTGTTTAGAGTCGAAGTTTCTTCGAACCTCAATTTTGGTCGGTTCATCGAGTCCAAGGCTAAGGCAGCTGCAAGGAAACTAGAGGTTCTTGCGAAGGTGCGGCGGTACTTCACACCGAATCAGCTTTTAACCCTATACTATAAAGCTCAAGTGCGGCCGTGTGTGGAGTACTGTTGTCACATTTGGGCTGGTGCTGCCAAATGTCACCTATCAGGGTTAGACTCAATAGAAAGTCGTGCAAAGAGGCTTATTGGTGAACCAGATCTACTCAGAACCAAACTGCGAAGCCTTGAGCACAGGCGCAGGGTTGCCAGTTTCTCGTTAATCTATAGGATACATTTTGGAGAGTGTTCGCAGGAATTATTCGAAGTAATTCCTCCATCGCCGTTTCTCCATCGAACAGCTACAATCCGGGTATCCATCGTTACGTAGTGAACGTACCACCTGTACGGACGGCGCGGTTTGCATCGTCATTCATTGTGCGCACTGCAACGGATTGGAATAACTTGCCCGGGTCGGTGTCAATTCTTCTTACAATTTGGGAGTCTTCAAGAGGAGAGTGAATAGGCTCTTATAAGTTAATGCGTTCAACATCTTAGACTTCATCACCACTTTCCATCAGGTGGGATTGTTGTCAAGCATTAACTTATTCTATGTAAAAAAAAAAACTATTTGTCTTTATTGATTGATCAACTGATCTGTCAATGCCAAGCCAAAACCGCTAAAGCTGGATGTTTAAAATGTTGACTAGGTACCCTTTATAACGTAGACACTACATTAGGAATTATCAAAATTGCACTCCTAAGAAAGTAAAGGGATACAATTTTGAATGAAATTCCGTCAATTTTGAAGTAGAGTTCATGACAATCGATATTCATCCCATTTTATCAGTATTGAAACCTAGTGAAGCCTAGTGATTTACATTGTTTTTATTACTAAATTAGCAATAACACAAAGAAAGATTTATCTCCCTTTTACTTATACATTAAAAGAAATTTAATATTGTGACCACAATTTTCAGTTTTTTGCACCCAAAACCAAGGGTATCTTCAAATCGGTGACATTATATGGTTTGGAAACACTGCAGCTCTTGCTTGGGAACTGCCTACGGATCCGAAACTCTTCTACTTGATAAAAAACTATAAGAAGGAGCTCCAAGCAGCGCAGAACAGGAATGGAGGATCAAAACATGTTTATTACTTAGACGAAGACGGAAAAGTACTTTCAAAGATACCTTATAAGAAGTAAGATTTTTATAGCTTTATAATCATATTAAGATTTTTGCCATAATAATATTTAAAATTTCCACAACTTCCACAACGAACAATCACAATCTTCAATGAGTGATGCTTGGGTGGTTTTTCTTGAGAGTTTTTTTTTACGTAAATAGCCGAAAAACGAGCAGACGATCCATCATCAATCTTTCCGGGGGAGGGTACTGGTTAACCTTTAACTCAGGTTTGCGTAAACCTACACCAGTTACCAGACCAAGACATTGATTATTTGTATCAACCCATGTGTATATGTAAGACTGTGAGAGTAAATAAATAAATAAAAAAACATCCTAAAAAAATTAAAGAGAATGCTAAATCATTTGTAAGTATTGCTGTCTTCTTCGTCTGCTGCAATCTAGTGTGAACTTAGGTGATTTAGGCATGGCAGAGTGGTTTCAGTAAAGGAATATACAACTTTTAAGTGGTCACCGTCGCTGATGTACATCAGGAACACCGAAGGCATCATTAATGCGTTGTCAGTTGAGAAAGAAGAAGCAAGAAAGGCAGAGTGGTATAAATTTAAAATAATCGCGTTGCTGAACTAATTTGTTAATCGTCATATCATGATTATAAAACCAAATTTTATATTTTATGCTAAAGTGGTGATAAACGAAAATTTCTGAATATTTAAAAATTAATAACATCAATGAAGAAACATTAAGTACTTTATTAATCGATGATTGATTCATTTACAGAAAATTCATTGTTAATCCAGCATTCGCAAAACGAAGTATAAACAATGAAATAAAGTTAACAGACGTAAAAACTATGCACGAAAAAAGGTTAAAAATAAATATACTACAAGATTTAGATAGTGATAGTGCTGAGTTCCACAGAGAAGGAAGAGTGAGCCTCTTCCCCAAATTAGAGAAAGTTATGGAAGGGTAAGTAAAACAATGAAACATGATTAATATCATGTTGTAGTAAGCAGTGATCCAGCGGATTTTAATTAAGCTACACTCTACGGAAGTTTTTATTCAGATTTTGAATACACTTTTAATACCAAAAGTTGAGTGATTAGTTTATTTATTCCTAGTTATTGTTGTTTATGTCAATGATTCATCGCGCAATTACTTGTCTGTGGTCATTTCAAAACAAATAAATTTATTAATAAAATGTAGTGTTCCTACAATTTTCTAACCAGCTCTTTTTAACGGTTTTCATATATTAGTCCCCTGTATTACTTTCTTTTAAATTTCACGGATCGAAGGGAACAAAGAAGTCTCGGAGTATCAATTACAAAGTGTATTTGTCATAAACTCTGTAGAAACGTGTTTTTGTAAAGTAAAAGTACTGTTAGCTTTGTTTCTTGAGAAATAATCTGAAACCCAGTCTTATTTATTCTAGCTTGAAAGTAGACTTGAAGAGAGTATTTTCCATTATTGATTCCCCTTACAGGAAACAAAAAGCTTCATTTTAATTTACGTGAAAGGGAACGTTTCAACCGTTATAGGTTTAGCTGTCTTTATTTTTTATTGTGGATGGACTTATAATGTAAAAAATACTTGCTACAACTTGTTCCATGAAATAAATAATATGTATTAATCGTTTTAGGATTAAAAGCAGTAAAATTTGAGTCGACAGGCTTACGATAAATTGTAGTTAAATGTTATAGTTATCTTTAAACTTAACTTTTGTGTATAATTAATAGTTAACTTTTTTTGTTAGTTTGGTATATCATTATATGCGTAAAACTAGGTTTTATCAATGTTTAACATCGTTCAAATTCATTGAGTCATTTAGGGATTTTGTAAATATACATATGCATGTCATTTTGAGTTTCCAATATCGTTTCGAAATAGTAAATTGGGTCATAAGGGACCAAAATAATGTATTAAGGTCAAGAGCGATTGTTTGAATCCAGAGTGAAGCGAAGGAGTAGAATCCTAAGCGTAGCGAGAGATTCAAAGTACGTCGTTAGAGGTTGAATAATTTTGGTACCGTGTGGCATACTCTGCATTTCATCGTCCTCTATGAGAAAAATAAATAAGAGATGCTTTTAGTAGTGATGAATATTTATATTTATATAACCAAATTAGAAATTAAATTTGTCTATATTATTTTGCTAAAACGCTATAAAAAAACGAATAAGATGTCACCGAGTATTTTTTTTTAATTTAGTTAACCGAGGCTGCGTCGGCAGCCGCGTTTATTTTACTATCGGCCAGGGCTTTATCGAGGCGAATTGCGTTTAAAATTTTTAATTAAATAATGTTCCAAATTCCAAAGTCATTTCGTCACTGTTATTAAGTAAGCCGGGATGACCTATTTTGCTCGCATTTATCTAGGTACCGCTAGCCTCTTTTCGAAGGTATTTTTAATAAAGGAGAAGAAATACCGATAGAAAGTTCTTAGCATATCTTTTAACAACGATATATGACAATTTTAAAGTAACTTTTTGACCTGCGTGGCACCCTTCGAGATTATTGTTTCTAGGTTGTTGTCATTATTTACCTACAAACTATTATTTCATGCGTCGCATGAAAGTTCCGATAGGAATGTTACGTTCCAACTTTAGGGCTTTATTGTGACTTAGAAGAAATCGCTGAATCTTGTATTAGCTTCATACTTGTCACTCATGTAGAATACTGTTTACGCGATAATTCACCTTTGAAGCGTGTAAACTCTGGATCAAATTTCCAATATCAGTATTTCCGCAGTACTATGATATGGCTTTCGGGAAGCGGGATCATTGCTTCCTTCATATTCAGCATAGACGCTTCTAGTGTTATGAACTTCTATGTGCAATGGGTGATTGTTTATTTCCATTATTATTTCTATATAAGTTCCTAGTGACTAGTAATTGTACAATCTTATGTAACTATTAAAAGTATACAATTGAAGAAGTAATGTTTTTTTGATAAATTATTAGAATAAAAGTTAAAATTAATAATCGTTTCATATAATATACAAGCTGTGCCCGCGACTTCGTCCGCGTGGAATTTAACAAAAAAGTTATTTAGTAGAAATAAAATTAGCCTAAGTTACTCCTTATTACATCAGCTACCTGCTAGTGAAAGTCCACAAATAAACAGACAGACAGACAAAAATAAAAAAAAAAATATTTTGGTATATGTACCGTATATACATTCATATACATATAGTAAAAAGCGGTTATTTTAATATTACAAACAGACACTCCAATTTTATATATTAGTATAGATATACATACGCATACATCATACACCATACACCATAGCCCAGCTAGTAGCCCAGGTTGCCGAGTTAGGGGTCCCGCTTTCGATTTCCGGCCGGTGCAGACATTTATGTGACAGATAAATGTTTGTACTCGGGTCATAAGTGTTTATAATGTCATATTTGTGCATGTCCATGCAACCCACAACACAGGGTACCCTGCGGGGGTGTGAGTGTGTAAACGTTTATTTATTTATTATAAGTTTATTATACATTGTAGGTACTTCAAAGTATCTTGACATTACTCATATATTTTTTTTGTTCATACATATTCACATCGTCGCGCTCTTTTTCCTTGCATTAAATATCAACAAGGACAACGAGAACAAACATTAATTTTATTTACACAAATATGCGCCTCAACTGGGAATCGATCTCGGGATTCGTCGCTTGGCAGGTAGGGTTATAGGTAAACTGCATTTAACGGAATAGATCCGTAGACTTTACGAGAATACTTCACGAGATTAGACGACACTTGATCCAGATTTCAAGGACAACTGGACTAGATAGATTACTAGACGAGATTTCGGATCAAGTATTTTATTAAGACTTAAGACGTAGTCTCTAATTTACCTAATCCAACTCATTTTTAGGTAACTTAACCACAATCGACAACTTCAATAATCAATTCAAAAGTTAAAAGAAAAAAAAAATCGCCAATACAACAATAAAAAAAACATAAATTTTATTCTCTATCATATAAATAGTTTTGTAACAAAGCGAACCGTTCACGACATTTAATTATACACAATTGTGCACATTGCAACGTGTTGTAACTTTAAACTATTAGCTTCAGACGCGGCAAAATGACGGACTTCTCACTTTTTATGTAAATAAAAAAGCTTGGTGACACTTTAAGTGTCTTTAAAAGGAATATTATGCTTTTATGCTCAGCTCGTGTAACTTTGTCATTGTATAAGCCGCATTATACCAGCCGCAGTTTTATCACCTTTGAAAGCTGAGTGCTGCTCTTCTTTAAAATTTCCTTTGCTTTAGTTTGGCAGCAACTTATTAAAGGCCTACTGCAGGCCTATTACAGGCCTGCTTCACTGCGCTGCTTCAATGCTAGCGAAGTGCAAGCGTTCAATCCAAGTGTCGGAATATCTTATTATCATTTGACGATAACAATTCGGGTCGATGTTTTAACGCGTTCTCCGTTGTACGGATGCGTTCAAATAACTTTGCCACTGACGGTCACACCCATCCCATTTTAACAGTAATCATTTGACGATAACAATTCGGGTCGATGTTTTAACGCGTTCTCCGTTGTACGGATGCGTTCAAATAACTTTGCCACTGACGGTCACACCCATCCCATTGACCGCATCTACTGGCTTAACTCGAAAGATCAGTTAAGTTAACAACGAATCAGTATTTATTTGTGCTTGTAATCTATTTTTCGTCTTGTACTAGTGGCTCGCCCCAACTTCATTCGGGTTGAATAATATATATATATATATATAGGATGTAATGTGCGTTTCAAATGGTAAAAGAATATTTCATATAGGTGTCGCAGTTCTGAAGATTACCCTCTATACTTTATAATATTACTATGATAGAAAATTTAGTTATTTTCGTTCTCTTTAGTATAAATATTATAATTAAAGATATTCTCGCTTTTGAACAACTCAATCTTGTTTCATTAACATCGTGTTAAATAAACAAAAGTTTCCCTTTTCCTTCAATTATTCTGTTTAATCCGAATCTGGAAACGTGAGATTATTATTGGATCCTTTGAATGGCTTCCGCTTAATTGTAGGATTACTTGAGGCTCGATAGGGTACAAGTAAGTTTATATTAACTTATGAAACGACGCGTAATATTCGCTAATACTGCTAATACATATATAATTGATAAATCTTTCGAACTGCGCTTTTAAACTAGATGCTGTGCGTCTAGCGATCGGTGCTATATTTGTCTTGTTAACTTATTTAATTATTTAAATAATAGCTGTATACAATACAATTGTCTACTTTACAAAAAATCACATAAAATTCATTTTGCAAAAATTTCGTTTTAGGTTAGGATTGAGCGGAAAAGAATGTGTGCACCGCATGCTATGCGATTATGCTCAGAAACAGACTAAACAAGGAACATTCCTTCAGGAAATTTTAAGAGCTACATTCACGTAAGTGTTAAATAAGGTTATAAAACAAATGCACGCCAGTATTTTTTTTTCATATTAATAGCCCACACACGAGCAGACGAGCCACCTGATGGTAAGTGGTCACCGTCGCCCGTGGACATCAGCGAGACCAAAGGTATCATTGATGCGTTATCGGCCAGGAAATGGGAAGAAGGTAAGAAAGAATATACTGGCTCTCAAGCCCCCAACCGGAACACGACGAGTCGTTTGCCGGCTGACTCAAGCAGGAGGGTGGTAGCTAGCCAGGCAGGCTTCACAGAAAGATAATAATACCACTATTAATATCAATGATTTAATAATAATACTGATAATATAACCCTTACGCGAATCTGTACCACCAAGTAGGCTGGCTCCTGTCGCCTCTTACGACAGCCTTTTCCACCAGCATGGGATTAGGATTGGGGAGTATTCTAGGCGACTATAATACGGCCGAAGTATTTTTTATGTTAACAGCTGGTGAATACACAGTCGTTAAGTGGTCATATCAGAGTGCAGTAGTAATGACACGGCGCTACTGACCGTGAAGGAAACAGGAAACCCTTTATTACCACTAGTTTAAAGTATTTTATGTTATCCATAAGGGTTCCATAAAGTCTGATTAAGACCCAGATGGAAGATAATTGCTTTAGTTATTTTTCCCACTGGTTAATTAACAATAACATAATCCACACATACAAAATAAAACGTTAAAACCACAAACTCTCGTAAAATAAATCGCTGTGTTTCGGGTGCTGTTGGTATGTTCACACACAAATTAAAAAACGAATGATTGTCTGTCGGATAAATATTGGAACTCTTCGATCTTCACTCGGGATACACTTATAAAAAAATAAATTATAGTAACTTTGAGAGCACACTTACATTGCGGTTGATGAACTAGAAAACGAAAATTAAATGAATCATTATATCTTCCAAAAATAAAATAGACCAAACATTTTCTTATATTACGTGATTTAAAATCAATATATTGCAAATTGCATCAGTTTTATGTGGGAAAAGGATCGCCTGTTAAAGAGCAGCGATAGTGTCATCAACTACGATTAAAAACGGCCATCGTAATTACTCAATAAGGAAGTCGCTTCCGAGAAATGGTTGAGACTTGACCCACTTGTCGCACTCGAGACGGGTAAAGAAACAGCAAATAAAAAAGATTTTTTTTTACTAAAATTCGTGTTAGTAGCGACAGACTATATACAAATAAATAAACTCATTCCAAATTATGACCACTGGTAAAAAAATTCTTTCATATTCAAGATAAGGGGAATGTAGGTTATAGATTTTGTTAGTATTGTTATAGAAAAATGCTAGTTGTATTTCTGTAGTTTATTTCAATATGGGTTTTGAATCTTAATCCAAAATTAATGACTGAGTGAAGATTTAATATTTGTTTTTGGTTTACAAATCTAGATGGCGTTAATAAAGAGCAGCATCAATAATATTACCTGAAAAGTTCTACAGTCGTCTTTGTATTTATTACCTTTTTTTTATTATTGTTGCTAAAATTTAATTAACTTATTGGAATGTTTAAGTCCTACATGTAATCGTGACAAACCATTTTGTCCATACATTCTAATTATAATTAAGTATATTGTTGGAAGTATACTCAGGTGATAACTTAATCGTTTTAATATTTTATTGTTGGTATAGAGGATACCAATATAGGAGGCAACGGTTTATATGCGACAGGCATTTTAAATTTTTTAAGACTATTTGCTTAATAGCTTATTGAGACCGACTAAGAGTTCTCCGTTATGTTCGCAAAGGTGTGCGAAGGCTACCTATCTACATTTAGCCATCGTGATAGAATCAAACCAGTAAACATGAACGGAGAGTCTACGAGTGGGAGAGTTATGGATGCTGATAATTATTACTTAAGTTCCAATTATAATTTCGAGAAAAGCCAGTTAAAAGCGTAAACAGAGATTATTTAATTGAATTTTGAATTGATAATATTCTAAATCCCATCGCTTATCTGATCGATGTTCCTTCGTTTCTCGTTTGACGGCATACAAATGACTGGAATGTCAACAGCTTCAATAAAACTGAACTGGAAAGAAGTAACACTTAATTTCGCAGTATCTGATCGAATGGCTAATGAAATGAGATTATTATGACAGATAGCTACAAAATTGCCATTGGTCTGTAGTTAGCTAGTTCTAAAGATTAAAAAATGTTTTTTGGCGTTAATAGACGTTACCATGATTATAGGGATTTAATTTTAATGCCGAATCAAAAATATAGGTACTTGATTTTCCCATATTTTTTACAAATGCAAATTACCGTATTTCCTTAGCTTCCTTCTTAGCTTTGGCCGTCGTCGACCGTTAGTCGTGGCTGGTACCCATCGACTACTTTGTTATTACAAATGTAGCTACATGGTCGCCGGTGACCGCTTACAAGAAAATACAGTGACAAAGTTAACTGCGACGTTTAATCTCACAACATTTAAAATCCAAATCAAACTTGGATCTTGTTAAAATTCCACACAACCGCCGCAGCAAGTCTGCTAACTTCGGTGGCTACTTTTTCGCTTCGGATCAAATTGTTCCCCGGAGAGATATAAAATCGCTAATGCGGGCCAATTCCAAACTAAATAGTAATACTGTAGCGTGTTTAGTTGTTTTATCTTCTCTGGCTTGTTCTTTGATAGTTGCGTAATTTACGATAGATTTAGGGTTTTTTTCCTTATCTAAAAAAAGATAGTTTGACACCACTTTCTATTCCTAGTGTTTTTAATATACTTTACGGAAAATAGGTTTTGTGTTGTATTGTATTATTTCTTTGTGTATATGAAAAACCTCTACGTGATAGTGTATTGACTAAAAAGAGATGTATTCTTTGAAGAGATCTTAACAAAGTAAAGTAACAAAGTGGTAATGTTCTTTTATCGAAAATTCACAGTTATATTGACATGAACATGTTTTGTCGGTCGACAAAATGTAGTGACAAAAGACTAAAATTTTATTTCATGGACAATACGATTATTATTTTATATAAAAACTCAGTTAACAATAGATCAAAATATTCGTGATAGATGTAAAAAGTAGAAGTATTTCAACATTACAACAGTGTTCTACTATTTGCACAATTTTACGTAAAAATCTTTAATCTCCTTATTATAGTTGATGCTAATCAATGACCAGTTGAGAAATCGAAGGGATACACGACTAGGCTAGGGTTTACCGACGCATTTCAAACTTAAATTTTGTTGGTCATCTAGCTGGTCTTCCAATATTGCAACTGATATACGTTAACGGTTTCGTCTAGAAGATGGTTAGCCAGGCAGGTAAAAAGAACGACGGGATTATACCGTATCATACAAAGATCAGACCTTAAATTGAAGAGGTCTGACATTTTATTATTTAGGCACCACTGTAGAATATCGAGTACGGAAGCTTACCTTCGAACGAAGGATAACAGAGGTTTTTCAATGAAAATAATGTGGGAACAAAGACTCTTTCTCTTTTGATTATTACAAACTAGCGGTCGTCCCGCCTTTTTGCGGGTTGAAAATTTTATTATATTTACATGATACGTAACTTATGTCTGTCCGGAATAATGTGCCTTTAAAACGGTAATATTATTTTTCATATAGGTGCCGCGGTTCCGGAGTTTACATTCCGCATACACAAACTCACGAAATGCGCTCTTTCATTTTATAATATTAATATTTATAGACTAACGTTTTTGTAGTATATTGTTTCAACATAGCACTTACCATTATGTCAGTGTAAGCGGATAAAGCGGCGCAGTAGTGCTGTACTTTCGACTTGTTAATTTTACAAATGTAATTTTTTGTGACTGACTTATAACAGGAGGATATTGCGGATATGAAATATCACCTATGTCACTTAGGAATAATGTAACTTTCAAACAGGTGAAAAAATTGTCTAAATCAGTTCAGAAGTTCCAGAGATTAGCCCCTAAAAACCTACAAACAAACTCAGAAACTTTACCATTTCATACGCTTTTATTTAGCTCACACTTGGGTCATATTTTTCCGTCGGCGGCGGGAAGGTTGGAACTTTTTGATTGAAGATTTTCCCGATTAGATAAAAATCTAATATAATAATTGTGTGTTCCATTTAGATGACAATACATAGTCATATACATACAATACATATGACAATACATAGTGCAATAATTGACAAATATTGATTCATAAATTTAATCAATTATTTTTTATAATATTAGTGTAGATGTGAATATTTAAAAATCTATTTTCAGTTTACCCCCTGGCAAAGAATTTCCTGATCCAGATCATAAAGAGTATGACAAGGCTCACAAATCTGGCAACGACTGCGCCGAGTTGTACCCTCACTGTACTAATCTTTATGGACAGTTTATATCATAGCTATAAAATAAAGATGTTAAATTATAAAATATTTTTTATTGATATGGAATCTTTTTTATTGAGTTAGTTACGTGATAAAATAGTTTTCATGTTATTCAATCGTTACTACGTTGTTACTGATTAAGCCAAATGTCGAAAGCCGATTGAAGACGTCCACGGCCGAATGACTGCTATGTACCAATAATAAGCTGGAGCTGTGGTTGAACGTGTCCTTCTAAATATAGAAACGTTCACGAAATTTTAACACAGTAACAAAGATCCAAATATAAGTAAAATATTTTAAACCTGTTGGGTGCATTAAATTTAATACTTGAACAGTTAGAAAAACCAAGATTCGTTTAGGCTTCTACATCGATAACAAAGTCGACCGAGATTAAAATTTCCATGAATAAATTCAGCCCCCATACAGTTGTATTATTACTAAACTATTAGATTTTTAGAACTATATTTATTTCGATCTTCTGAAAGATTGACGAAGTAGAATAATTTACTTCGAATGTTAAATATTGTTGCAACAAAAATCACGAAGCTGGATTCAATAAGAGAATTCGTAGAGGTGTTAATGTAAACGAGCTAATGAGACGCCAGTGCTCTAATTCCATGATCAAACATCCCGGGTCAGTGAACAGACGCAGTCGCTGTCGCTGTGGATAGGGGTTTTGCTGGATGTGGGCTTTTAAACGATTTTATTTAGCTTGCCCTTGCTTGCTTAGCTTTTGGATCAAATTTAGTACTTGAAATTTGACCCTCTTCCTGTTGTCAGTTTGATCGTATATTTGGTACACACCCTTAGTTCTGATGACAATAAAATTTAATACATTTAATATCATTTTAATCCAAGATGGCCGCCGCTAAAATGCCTCAATATGGGTATTAAATGAAAGAGCTAGACTAATATAATAGAGTTCACTATGAAAAAAATTAAAATCCAATATGGCCGCCAACAAAATTGCATGATATATTTTTCACAACCCCTTCATCAAATGAAAGGGATTGACTAGTAAAATAGTCAACTATGAAAAAAAATGCAAATTTAATATGGCCGCCACCAAAATGGTGGATTAAATACATATATTTTCGCCACCCCTTAAATATATGTGTATGAAATGAAAGAGCAGCACTAGTAGAATACTGTACGCTATGAATAATTTCAACTCTAAGATGGCCGCCGGCACAAAATGCCAGATTTCATATTTGTTTCAATATTTCTAATTTAATATTTATTTAAATATGGGTATGGGTATCAAATGAAAGGGCAAGTCGAACACTGCTTAGCGGATCGTAGAGTTTAGAAACAGTCTATATTTACAATTACATGATTAATTTTATATATCAATTAACTTACAATCATTTAATCAAAACAAAAAACTTCGTCAACGTAGAATCGGGGTTCAAGAATGGATCTCTAACTCAAGTCAAGATTTGTTATCGTATCGAGGAAGGACTGAATTATAATATAATACTATTAAGAAACGTATAGTTCACAGAACTGAAGAAACGCATTTCTAAATAATGCAGTTACTACTTCTAAACGTTAAAAGTAGGTTTTGAGGGCGGTCACGTTGGTGATATAAAATTAAAACTAATGCAAAGCCTACTAAATCTTCAAGAATCAATATTATTTTATGACACACTTAAAAAATTTAAAATTTAAAATTTTTCAAATATTTTCAGTTTGACGAAGTTATAATGCGGTGTAAAATCGTTGCCAACATAACGAAAAGAAAATTAAATAAACTTTAATAACACTGAACGCTTATGCGATACTTATCACAAAATATTTTTTCTCTTAAAAACATTTTCCTCAAAAATGTTATTGTCTATTGTTCAATTTTACGTCTATACAACTCAACTATTCAAAACAAAGAAATTCAAATCGAATAGTTTCCAATGGTCAGTTGCCAATCCGTGGAGCGGTTGTTCTAATAAAAAGTCGCAGTTTTTTTATTTTGTTAGTTTTGCGACACAGATGGTTTTCGGTGAAATATTTGATAAATCGGATTGCATTGAAAAAACTGATCAAAATACAACTAGCTACAATAAAATCGCCTCAATATTGCGCTGAACGAGAACACTTAACAAACAGAGAAAGAAAAAAGTACCTAGAGCTGCCGTATGTTCAATCTTTATTATCTACATTGTATATATTTTTAAAACCTATTTGAAAAAGGAATGATTCAGCTGTTTCACCACGTTAAAGACAGTTTTTGTTTAGTCAATTTGAGTGGTTTAAGGCCAGCCTCTACCGGAATAGATAGTCGAATAGATTTGGACTCTTTTTAGATGTTTAAAATACATAAGCAGCAGGCGATTCATTTTTTAAAAGAGATAACATGAACAATTTCATCAACAAATTACTAAATAGAGGTTTTAATAATAAATTTTTAAACGGGGAGGCAATAACAGTATTTGATACTTCATAAGAGTGCCTTGTAAATTTATACATAAAGTCAATAATTTATATAAATATTATATATATATATATATAAAATGGCCTGGCGAAACTGACCTAAAAGTCATTAAATATATCAATAAATAGTATTATTTTCATCTTATGTTTGATTCAATGCTTATAATCAAGCCAATATCGAACTAAATGTTTTCGAAAAAAAATTTTGCATTACAAAATTTTTTTTACGGATCTAATGTCGTTAAAACTATTTATTTCCAAGAAAACTTAAAGTAATTGATCGGTGAGAAATTACAGAGAAAAATGTCGGAAGTTCATTTCATTTAGCGCTTAAGATAGTACCGAGAAACAAGCGGAATGCAATCTGGCTTTCGGTGATAATAGTTTTAATTTTAAATTTAATTATATTTTATTATTTTGAAAT
>PDGT01000048.1:1162143-1221270 GCA_003671415.1 Megathymus violae | reverse complement strand
AATTGATAAATCTCACACTGTTTTATTGCATTGGATAGGTTATTAACATACGTGAGATAGTACAAAGGACCTAACACGGAACCTTGAGCAGTGCCTTCGGTTACCGAAACTGAAAAAATTTCAGCAATACTGACCCTTACCCGGTAGGATCTCTCTTGTAGATAATTTGCACACCATGTTAGTAGCTTACCTCTAATTCCACTATCATTCAGGCTTTGTAGTAATTTTTCATGTCGAAGCATGTCAAATGCCCTACTATAGTCTATATCTACTATAGTCTTTAGTCTATAAAAACCAAGATATGCTCTTTCTTGTCTAAGTGGTTGTAAATACTGTCGGTAAACGCAGACAGAATTTGCGAGGTGTTTCTACCTGGTTGGAATCCGTATTGATTACTCTTTAGTATGCCTTTATTATTATAAAACTGTTGTATTTGGGTGCTTATACATTTTTCCATTATTTTATCGATGGTAGACAAAATCGTTATAGGTCTGTAGTTATCATAATCTGTCCGGCTACCTTTTTTATGGATAGGTCTAACAATGCCTTTTTTCAGCAAGGGTGGGTATATACCCGTGGCTATGCTTGTGTTTATAAGATTAGCAATAGTTATTTTGAGTTTATCACATAACCTTTTTACGTCGATGGCTCTTATCCCGTCTACTCCTGGAGCTTTCTTAACACTCAGTATATTAATACTTTATTTTATTGATTTTGGTTCTGCACGCCTAAATCTCATAGTCACATTTGCTGGATCCGCATACGTTGTTTTATCAAGTAATGTCTTAAAGCATTTCGGAATTATTTGTTTAACACTATTATTAAAAGAGTTAGCAAAATTGTTTGCAATATCTTTGGAAGATTTTTGATTGCTGTTAAAAGAACGTTTTATGGCTTCATCTATAGAATACTTTATTCTGCCAGTTAGTCTGTTTAAAATGTACCATAGGTCTTTTATATTGCCTTTATTACAAATAATTTCTGATTTTATTTTTAGTTTTTTGAATTATTGAATTTGCATAGTTTCGTGCTTTATTGCATTTATGTTTTGTTATCATGTTATTAGTATTTTTTAACTATTTTAGAAATAAATATATATTCACAAGCTTCTATGATTTTCTTATTTATCCAGTCGTTATTATTTCGTGGATTGTTAGGTTTAAGTTTAATTTTATATTCAGAGTTCTTATAGCATATATATAATTAGATTAATTTAGGTACTTTGTAAATACATTTATGCATGTATTTTTTGGTTTTTGCTATTGTTTCGAACACGATCTTTAACATTGAGGACGAAAAACGGCAAAAGAAACTCTTCAGCACATCAGCAAGGTCAAAGAATCTTTTCTTTCTTAGATTGCTCAGTTGTGAAACACCACGTTTACTGAGACCATTTCTATCTATTCAGTACATTAGTACCCATATTTTAAAATAAATCGGGATATCTTCTTATGTGTATGTTGTAAAGGTATGATGGCCAGAAATGCGACGGTGACGCCCCTTTTACGTGAGATGTATATCAACAAGGGGATCATTTACCATCAAAGAACTCGTTTACCTTTTTTAACAGAAAAAGAGCTATTCAATCAAAAAATTTTTCTACTCTTGATGGTTATGATGTAATACTTCGTTTGTTCTTTGACTCCAACACTCTTATTTTCAACAAACAGTTCACAGCAGAATTAGCGGAAATATTAGTAGGCCAGCCGTAAGGGAGAACTACCAAAGTCGTACCGCCTTATTACCCTTATACATTTAAGATAATTGAAGACGCTGAAGCTTTTTTAAAAATTCTCAAAAATCTTGTCTCGGTTCTCAGGGCTCCACTGAATGATGAAGAGTTTGTGAACGAAGTGCAGTCATCCTACGGAGAGCTGATCGAGCCTGGCTACTGCGACCAAGAAATAGACTGCCCCTTCTCTCCTTTACAGTTCATTCTTTCTCTGAATAAACAAAAGTATTAATTCGATAACTACATCAGAATTACCATTGAACCTAGCGGCCCTGTCCGACTTCGTTCGGGTTGGATTAAAAATTATATATACATCATTATTAAAAATTTAATAATTATAACACTATGGATGGCTTAACAGACAACTTAAATTCATTTCATTTATAAGTTATCGCCTTAAAGCTTTTTCTTCTAAAATATTCAGGACAGAACTTTCGTGCAGGTTTTACTGTAAAATACTGATTAATTCCTGCGTAGGGAGTTATGATAAAAATTCGTGAATATCCATTAAACGTTCTTCCAAACAACGATATTTCTTATTATGTCAGAAAAATTAAAATTAAGTTATCAACAATATACATCTCTCATTGAGTCTACAGGTTATTTATAGCTTTTAAGCAACCAATTAAAACAAAAATCGTGTAGTAGATTCGAGAAAATTAGTTGTGACATTCGCATAGACGAAGTGACAAGCGATGAATGGAGTCGTAAAGCAGAAACAACTACAAGAAATATTAAATCTATTTACAATAAACAGTGTTGTTGGGTTAACAAGTTGAGTCCAGACAGTTCAATGTATGTTTTAGAAGCTATAGAAAATTGTGTGAGTAAAGGTAGCACCCGATGGCTCGACCGCTTCATTCAACCATTTACGAGTCTAAACGGCTTTACGTTCATATTTCTTAGCGAGTGTATTGAACGGTCATTTTTCTTTTCTGAAATAAGTAACAACTATATTTAGCTTCTAGTGGCCCCGAGTTATGAATTGCGTATTAAAAGAAACATATTTGTTATTTGCTTTTCTGAAGAATTTACAGATTAAGAAAATGAGAGGTGCGCTTAGTCTAAAAATATTTATTTATTTATGTTTATTATTTATAACACGTCTACTTATATGTCTTGATCTCCAAAGACTAATACTGTGCATTGTTTGTCAGGCAGCTAGTTAATTGATACAAAAATAGCATCCAGAATTCTGTTTATTTTTTTAAGAAAAATAATTTCATAAAAACCTTACCCTAACAATTACGAACACAAAGAAAATCAGCTAAGTCGGCCGAGCCGTTCTCGAATAACAATCTTACATACACGCGCCAGTCGATTTTTATTTATATTGGAAAATAAAGCACAATTCATAATAAGGGGATTCTGAATCCAATTGGTCAAGGTGCGGTGCTACTGCACCGTCAGGATTGAAGAGATAGATCGTAAATAATATAAATAAAGTATAAGTTTTAAATGGCTTTGTAAAAATACAATGCATCACAACGTAATTATTTCAACACGATTTTGAATTTTTTGTAGTTAACCATAAATAAGGCTATTGTGATAAAGATATAATCTCTCTTTTGAAATAATAGATGATCTCAATGTAAGGATTCACATTTTTTGTACTGTTTTAAAAGCTTGTATTGTAAAGATATTATTAAGTTAGTAACACTCCCTTGCTTCGCTTCAGAATACCTACGCCTTACATTTAGAAATAGTACCCGCATTGTTTTAGAAATAGGTTTTTTTATTTCTTTGAATTAAAAACATATTAATTTATTATAATAGCTGCAGCCAGTCAGTCAAAATTTAATGTACTGCCTTAATAGAATGTCCACATTAAACTTTATTTTCTATCCCGCGGGAACAGATCCATTTCCCGGGATGGAAAGTGTTCTAGATTATGACCAAGTAACTAAATTACTTATATGTCAAATATCATCCAAATCTGTTCAGTATACATGGTCGAACCGAGATACAAAAAAAATATTTTGATCCCTATGTTGATAGCAAATATTAAATATAATATCCAAAACATATTGTATTTAATGTATAAATTCGGCCCCGTAACAATTATGTTTTTATTATTACATAATTGTCCATAAACATACAACTAATTTATTCTACCGACTTATTTTTTGTAGGATTTGTAAGCTATATCAACTAAAAAAATTGCCTAAATAAGTAGATATCTGAAGCTTAAATTATAACATACTAGTGTTCGCCTTCTGGTCGAAATCCGACCATAATAATTAAAAGTTATAATAATTATATCGTTGTGTTTCTGAATAATAAATTAATAATAACACTAAAGCTCATCAATGGCTAACAAACAAGATGGTAAGTGATGGCGATGGTAAATGATCAACGTCGCCCATGGACATCAGCAAGACCAAAGGTCTCACTGATGCGTTGTCGGCCAGGAAATGAGAAGAAGGTATGAAAGAAAATATTGGCTCTCAAGCCCCAAACCGCAACACGACAAGCCGTTTGGCGGCTGACTCGATCAGGAGGGTGGTAGCTGGCAAGGCAGGCTTCTGTGCGACGGAAACGTAATAATACCAGTAATAATATTAATGACTTAATAATAATACTAATAATATAATCCTTACGTGATGCCCTACCACCAAGCAGGCTGGCTTCTGTCGCCTCTTACGAAACCCTATTCTGCTAGCATGAAATTGGGGGGAGTATTCTAGTTTGCCCCAATACGGCCCATAACTTTTTTAATTTTTCCTGTAATATTTATATGTGTGTATTTATAGTTAAATAAATGTACAGATAGCTATGGAAAAATTTAACAACTTGATTTTTTATTATAATTCTTGAAGTTTGGCATAGACAGCATTGAAATTTTCGTGGGGATCTCTGAAAATATAATATGTTAAATCATTTTTAAACTCGGCCAATAGTTTTTCAGTTTACCAGCTACAAACCAACACATAAACAAAAATCTCTTTATAATATACATACATACATACCAAAAATAAAAAAATGGTATAAACCGTAAATGGCGATTTATGTAGTACTCCACATACACCAACGATATTACATACGCACAATTAAATTATTTAATTAACTCTAACAATAAGTTCTGGAATTGGAATCGAGCGTTTAACGCCATTATGCATTAGTTCGCGTCAAGACAATATGACGCGTTCACATTCTGGTAATGGCTTCTCACTGTACGTCTAAGCATTAATTATACATATTCTAGATTTTCTTCACATTGACGTATAATGTATAACGAGGCATAGAAATACGTTACAATGCACTGTGGCCTGGTGGATGGAACGTAAAAATAAACTGAATAAGTCAATGCATATCTGAAATAGCATTATCAATTTAGGTCGTGTCCCGAGAACAGTTGTTATCTTGAAAAGTAGTTACAATTGTAACACTTTTAAAATGTTAAAAAACACATGTAATATACAATTAGAAATGAAGATAGTGTACTCACTACACTTTATTTATTCACCCGTAAAATTGTAATCTGTATACAATTTAAAAATGACTTGTCTTTGTTAATCAGTGAAGATATACAAGTAGGTATATATGATTAAATAAGTCAATTAGACAAGCATGTATGTTGTTATTACTTTGACAAGGATGAGATGTTAACTTCAACGTTGGCTTCCATTCATTGGTATTATCCATATATTATCCAAATTTGAATACTTTCGTATCGTCAAAATGTTATATTTCTTCTTAATTACAGTGAAAAGTTTGCATATTTCGTTATGATGACCGTTTTTTGACCGATGATTGTGTGACCGTTAGATTATAGCGTGATATTGTATTTTTTTATAGAATTGTTCTCAATTATTAGAAGTTTTTAACATGCCGTTGAGAAACCCTAGACAGGGAAGTATAAATTATTTATGTCTAGTCCCAGAAAACCTTGACTTTAACCGACCAATTTAAAAAATTATAAGACAATATAACACCTGTTGATCTTACCAAATGCTTGACATTTTTGGAGACACTTTGTATTCAAGATAAATATCATAAATCATATGAAAGTGTTAAAATATTTATTTATATTAATATTATTATTTTTTGTATTTGTGTTTCTGCTAGTAAATTTTAATTGTCTAACAAATTACATAACGAAAATAAAGGTTTTAGAAAATTTTATACTGATATATATTCTACTTATACTGCATTTTAACTTAAATTAAATTCTGTAATATATATATCAATTATCAGAATGTTAGTGAGAAGTTAAAGAGGAATGGTTATTTCGTTAAATTTTCATTAATATGTTCTAAAATATGCATTTTTGAATTATTTACAAATATATTTGTAACCTTTAATGATTTTTTTTATTTGAGCCTGAATACTAATATGTTATTGTCCTCGAATATTAACTTTCAAATTCAACTTAATGAAAGTTGAATTACGGCAGGTCCTTGCTCGTGTTACCCAAATTTATGATCCAAGTATCACTTTTAGTATTTGGGTAGTAGATATAAATCAAGTAAAAAAATATTAAGTTAGATGGTTTCATTGAAAATAATGATGATAATGATGTAGATAATGTACTAAAAGTTAAAAAATATGTACTTAACCGCCATTTTGTTGGCGGCCATATTGCAATTCCTTTTTTTTATAGTGTACTACTATTCTACTAGTCAAACCCTTTCATTTGATACCCATATTGAGATAGTTATGAAAAAATATATATATTCAGCCATTTTGTTGGCGGCCATATTGGATTTACAATGATACTGAATGTATTAAATTGTATTGTCAACAGAACGAAATTGGTACAGACTACCTAATATCAGATCAATCTGTCAACAAGGAGGTCAAATTTCAATGACCAATGTTTTACTAAGGCATATTCGCGTATCAGTTAGCTATGGCTATCCTAAGCGAGTTCAATTATTTTATTGGAGTATGCACTCGTCCCTGCTTTGTCCGGGTGCGTAGGTGAAAATGAGAAGTGAGCTTAGCAAAAAATTTAAAATATATTTGTTTTATCTCTCAATCTTTAGTGGCTCAGCTGCGTTATTTGTCAGCTAGTCATTCAGTTCGAGAAGGGATTAGTCCAACCGAATCTTTCAGTAAAGAGAACTGTCAAACTGAGCGTCACATTTTTATTGAGTTTTTCATAGAAAAATACTTTCTTGATTTTCTGACATCCGGTGAATTTTATACAAAGTTTGTCCTGACAATTACGAATAAAACGAATCAACAAACCAGACGAGCCGTTCTCAAGTGATGATCTTTTATACGAGCGACCATTGATTTTTTTTTATTGAAATAATAATAAAATCTGTTTGTTAACAAAGATCATTACACGAAAAAGAAATACAAATAAAAAAAAAACAAAACTGACATAACTATCTGAGGCAATGGGAGCTGGGTCAGCTGTTTGGTTACTCAGGACTAAGGTGAGGGAGATGCAATGCTCTGTCCCCCGGCCGCCTGGTAATAATAATATTTGTATTTAAAAAAGAGAAAAGACAGAAAATCATGATAAAGATATCGCACAATGAAATATTCACTTAATTTCCTACACATTTTACGTCTGTTACGGAGCTCATACCCATAACCGAAACACTCGGAATAACTATAACTATAAAAATATATCCGAAATCGTAATCAAATCCGATAATAAAGTTTGGAAAAATTTCGGATAGGGACAGAGTCTAAATGAAACACGTTATGCCAGGTGTTTGCCGGCCGAGCTGATGTACTAGTCGCGTTGCTCTCATTTTTAGACAGTTTTTATTATTTCATATTTAAGGCTATTGTTCTTTTCTATGATTGTAATACCTAGAATTAAAATCTAAGTCTTATCTTGTAAATGCATTATATATATTTTTCCGATTCCTAAATCATCTAATATCTGTAATAGAAATTATCCGAAACAATTGGATAATCCGAAGTAATTTAACATGTGCAACAAATTGAAATCGGTAAAATATTATTCATATATCCGTAACCGAAATTTCATATCCCTAACATCCCTAATGCATATAATACGTAAGATAAAGTTGAAAACACCGCTTAGTCCGAATGTATTTTGTTCTTGTATTGGACATCATAAATTTAACCATTAAGCAAAGCTATTCTAGTCCAGGAAACTATTCCAATTTTTACCCCTTAGCACCTTTGATGGAATGCTAAAATACGTGACAAAAGTGAAAATTACTCATACCGTTACTATTCTCATGCAGTCGACACCATTTCCATTCCGGAAACATTTGGTCAACAATTATTTAACGCCTTACTTTTTAGACAATGTTCGGAGAAAACAGTTTTGTGTATCACGTATTTTGTTGTATTATAAAATAAATAAATGACATTGGTTTTTTGTGTACCTAAATATATTTTTAATTTAACTTTTGTATAAAATGAATTTTCAGTGGATTTTAACTCTGGTAGCTCTCTATTTCGTGGATTCGAGTGGTGAACGCGAGGTTGAGATTCCAACGAAAATTTTATCGCGACACCGCCGATACGTTTCATTTCCTGAAGGATCGAGTTTTTCGGTAAGTATATTCGAAAATATATATTTTTTAAAACTATGTAATCATTTGCTTAACTATTAAATGCACGTAAATAAAAAATAATAACTGACCAAGTTAATATATTTAAATGATGTTTGATCTTGATTATTATGTATTATAAATTATACAGCATTACCAATCAATTTGCAAGAACTTTAACTTAATGAATTTATTAATCGGTATGCAGGTAACAATGTAACGTATAATCCGCCTTGTGTGCCTCGAAATGAGCTGACGTAATGCCAAAGTCATAATATTGACGGGTTGACGCCAAAAAGAAAGCGGAAAACTGTATTTCTAACTGACACCTTGTAACTTTATTTTATCTACGAATGAAGTGCTGGACTACTTCCATTTAAATATTTTAAAAACATTTCATGGTTCATTTTAAAAGGCAGGTGGTAGCTAGAGCTAAGAAACTGTTGGACTTGGTGCCCTATCAATATTCCATGCTCATTTGCAGAAGAATGAAGTTCTATTCATTTTCAGGTTGCTTTTTGCCTCGTGTATATAAACTGTGGAGTGAGCCGCCTTTTGAGGTATTTCAGGATCTCCATGTGTATTAGTGATTTCTGGTGCTGCTCATTTTTATAAGAAACTATAACCATTTGTGATCGTGGTCTGTGATTTATTTCGCTTCTAAATTCCAGTGTGCCGCCTGCATGACAGTCGGTGTGATTGGCCAGCCAGCTCCATCTACAGCCCCGGGCACATTCACCTTCGGTCTGAATTGGGGAATTGCTTACGAACTTCCCAACACTACGGAAACTGTTAAATTTTATCGCAAAAAACACAGAAAACCTATCGCTCAGAGAAGAAGCAGACGAGAACTGTATGAGAAACTGGAATTGATTTTGGACAAGTTAGTTATCGGTATTTATATTATCTTAGATGTAAAAAACAAACACTTAAAACAATAATTTCAAAAAGTAACTTTTTCGGATTCATTCCCGGAACAATTTTAAGTATACCCAACTAATAATGAAACTTATTTTCAGCATGGGGTACAGCGGCAGACAATGTATTCTGAAGACATTATGTGAAACCACACAGCGCCTGGTCCCTCACGGTGGTAATATGATCGAAGAAATTTTCAGGACCATGTTTACGTATGTATACGTTTAAATTTTTACCAACTCGCAAATTAGCTATTTCTTTAACTACTCTGTTTCTAACATGAGATTCGAGCACAATAGAAGGACAGCGTCAGTTGTGATGGGGATGGTTAATCCAATCTGTGGTGGCCTGCCTCTATCTGCATGAAAATGATATTTGAGGTCACTGCTTGTTATCTCTAATATGAACTCGCCCTCGCTGCAAGTGATATCCGTATGTCCGTTTTTGATATTTTCGGCTTCAGACAGATACAGATATTTTTAAAAGGGTGGAAAAGAAAAAGTTTCGAAATTCGTTCTTAGACAATCGAAGCTCTAAATGTTCGATTTCTTATATTTGCCTTTACTTGGTTTCGTAGGCGGATGGATAAATATGTGATAGAAAAATGCTTACATTGATCATATGAGTAAATTTAATTTAATTAAGGTAATATTCGTGTAAATACATGTAGATATTTGGCCGTATTGTATTGGGGCGGCCTAGAATACTTCCCCTAATCCCATGCTGGTAGATAAAGGTGTCGTAAGAAGCGACAGAAGTTAGCCTGCTTGGTGGTAGAGCTTCCCGTAAGATTATATTATCGATATTATTATTAAGTCATTAATTCATCGGCAACGGTGACCACTTACCATCAGGTGGCTCGTCTTCTCGTTTGTCGGCTATTTACATGAAAAAAATGTAGGCATGTACGTAGTATATTATGTTAGTGTGTACTACCATAGAACCTAAGTTCTTTTACTAATTAATGTCATCATTGCTGAGCTCAAAACACCACCATAACTCCCACTACCGGGGTAGGCTCTTCTTTCATAATGAGCTTTTGCGAATAGCATGGAGAACTTGAGTTCATTCTCAGATTTCGTCATGATATTTTCCTTCCACTAAGCAATTTATAATTAATTTCTATTTCGCACAACTTGCAGTGGTGCGCGGAGGATTCGAAACCTGGTACCCTATGCGGGAGACCGACTCAAACAATTAGGCCATCATTGCCTTAAGTACATACTCATTATAACAGGACAAATTTAAAATATTTTAAATATATTTTTACAATGAACAAAAGTGGGAAGTTTAGCTTTATATAAAATTAATTAATATGAAAGTTACTAATGATGAGTTTGTAAGGGTCATAGCCTACTGGCGAATAAGAATCTTTAAGCAATCCATTTAGTAGACGTGGTCAGTATTTGAAGGTACCAGATAAAAAGTTGAGTGTTTTTGTACTTCAATGTTATTAAATCAATTTGTACTATTGTTTAACATCATTTTATTATCACAATTATAGGCTACCAATGACTAAGGTGCTACCTACCGAACCGTCAGCTCACATCATATATGATTCAGCGCATCGTCTGGGAGTACTGATGGACAGTTGCAATCAGTTTAAATGCCCCCTTTCTTTAGTAGAATGGGCCCAAGGATACTACAATGCCCCAGTGCCCAAACTCGATATCGCGAAGAACCCTTGGTCTCTCTTTAGCAGTAGTTTTGGATGATTTTAATTTAAATATCTTTATTAAATATTTATGATACAACCCGTGTTTTATTTTTAACTTGTGATAAACTCAATGGTTGTACCTTCTTATTTTTCTTTTCGGTTTCTACAGTGTTAGGGTTAACAAACGGAGGAACTTTCATTTATTCATCGGGAGCGGGATTGGAGCTGACGTTGGGGTCAAACTGGACAGTACCGAGTGATCTCGAAGAGTTTGCCATAGCCTCAATTATTGATTATAGTCGCATGGCATCTCTTCACATTTGCCAATTACTTTTTATTATTTTATTCATGGCTATCCTGTTCCCTTACGTTCTTTCCACATTTCTCAGTCAATTACTGTACATACATGCGTACCAGTGGCACGTTTAGCTTTAAATGATCTCTATCTATGTGACATTTGAAGTATTTCAATCGCATCGTCCAGTTTTGAACGATATTTGAAAACGTAATAAATTATCCCGTATAAAATAATGTGCTATCTTTTAAAATTATTTTCATATTTCATCATCTTCGACTAAATAATTGCTGCTTATTTCTGGTTTATTTTGTGGGTAGAATTTCATATTCCGCTATTTATGTAATTAGGTAGTGGAGTAAATGTTTCATCTTCGATTCAATCCTTGCTGATAGATTTAATTGAATTTTACTAAAATAAACCACAAGTAAGCAAAACAAAATGGAATGTAATTCTTGTGTAAACAAAATAGAATAGTACACGTTCAACGATGTTACCTGGTGGCGAATTATACCGAAGTCCTAAAGCGTTCAACACTCAAACATTCTTTGAATGCTAAAAACTTACTCTATGAAAAAACATATATATGTATGATAACGCCAATTGATCGGTTTAGCAAATTCAAAGTCTGTTTATTTGAAACAGGTATACTGATCATTTTCATATAATGCTTTATTATTTATTATCAAATCGTCATACACTTTTTACGATGGGTATCTTCGATAGCTAGTTGTATGTCTAATACCCAAAGTTGTGTTCTAAATCGCTGATATAGTACCTTAGTATTAAAGTACCTATTACGTATTATTACCATCTGTTTTGTTAACGTTAATAGAACACTACGTCAAATAATACAGATAAATAACTACCGTTATCGTTCATGTCATTTGGTCAATACATTTTACAAATACTTATTTCAAATCTGGCTTTCACATATTTCCTTTAATTCATGCATTTTGCATTAACAATAATACCTGTAAATCGCATTGTAAGCAATTGATTTTGACAGACAAGTTTCATGGATTGGTGCGACTCTTTTCACGGCATGGCAGTGACGTCAGTTATAAACCTATTTATTATTTTGTTTCAAAATTATTGACTTGTAAAGTAATTTTTATTTAATATACGCAAATGGAGTTGACAATTATTAATGAGAACTCCTTTACCGTACCCCTGATAGTAATCTGTTACACGTGTTTGGCAATATTATAATTTAATTTTACATAAAATAATAATTTATTTACTTTACTGTCATCTTGCCTATCTTAACAGTATCTTAATTATGGATTTTCGTATCAATTTATTTATTGCCGTTTTTAATAGACTTTATTGCAAATTTAAATCAATACGTTGCGTAAATTTAGACTCAAATTGTGGAGCCGTTTTACGGTTAAATTTTAATAACAGATCAATTATTACAGATCTAACATTAAAAAATATTCAATAATGGGGTTAAAGAATGACAGAGGTGTATTTGAGTCACAGTTTAAGAAAATATTGAGTCGTGTATGTGCTCCAGGTGACACTAATTTATAAACACGCAAAATCAACAAAACATTTTACAGTTATGAAGACCTTGTAGAACTACAAGTAAAAGTACGTTCTATGAATCCTCCTCAGTACTCAGAATGTAACCAGTACTTCAGTTATTTGAACTGAAACAAGTTAGCAAAAATTAAATTACTTTAAGACTCAAATAACAATTAAATGATACGTAGTTGTATTTTTTTTAATGTATCGTATATTTTTACTATTGATATGTTCATTGTGTGTTGTGGTACAATGTAGTATTAAAAGTTCTTCGAAAGTTTTGACAAGGAGAAGGCGATATATTGGTTTTCCAGAAGGTTCCAGTGTCTCGGTAAGCTAATGTTATCGTTGTTTCTAATCCAGTAACCCGTTGCTGGTCATTGAGTACTGGCGAGTCTGGAATATTCCTGGAATATTGGCAACAGTTGGTGTTAAAGAAATTTTGCTACTAGCATAATTAGCGGTTTGATTGTGTTGATAACATGCAATTGACACAAACTACCGTATATCGGAAACCTTGCTGCCATTAAGAATACCTGGTATAATTTTAAATATATTAAAATTTAATTACTGTAATATATTATTCAGTCTATAATGTACTATTTAAAAGAGATAACGAAACCTGCATTCAAAAAATGTGTTCTCAATTGTGAGTGAATTCTATATAGTTAATTGAAATAAACTTTAGTTGTGTATTACTTTTGAATGATTGTGTATTGTTATCAAGAACAAAGTTCATAACGATGCTACGAGATCTTTGTTTGTTTGTTACCGACTATTTGTTTTATATTATTACATTTTGGTTTCCGCGTGAAAAGGGTAAGCGTCGAGGGGTCGCTAATTAAATTTACGCACAGCGTGAATGGGGTTAGGGCACGTTTACTAAATTTTCGTAGTAAAATTAGTTATCGTTTATTTGACACGAATTTCTTCGCGTCATGATTTTTTTACCACAAGGCTTCGTGAGATCGTGCGGGAACTGCGTGATATATGTATCTATTTCCTGTTGCTGTCGCCTTGAAATGGACTCAATTTTATGGCCAACTATGTTGTTAATCGAATGAAAGAGCGACATGCGAGATTAGGGTCATGCTGGAAAGCATTTTCGCATCTCCGTTTACTTTAATTTTCAATTGTTTAATGCATTCAGCTGAAACTCAAAAACATTTATATCACGTGAGTATTTATCAATACTCTTATAAACATCATTATTTGCTTCTATAATCGTTAAGATAGATAGATATGTTATGATGGAGGAGAAGAAAGAACTCGTCACGACTATCCCCCAGTACAAGTACCTACCGCATAAACATTGTAACAATACCGGATGATGGTAAATACCGGATGGTGTTAAGATCGCCATACGACCGACTTTTTCCTTAATTCTAAGGAATTTGAACGATGGTGTCTAGTACATAGAGTTGACATGAATGTGCACTTGTCACACGGCTGCCTCGTTGTTGCCGCGCGGTATCCGCATTCAAATTTCCACTGAATGTAACCACTACCTAAGGTATCGAGTATCCAGTGGTAAATTTCGTACGTTGTACATAAGACAGCTTTGTTTTTCAATCAATATTTCATATAAAAAAGTAACTGGGCCGGGTTTTCTCTTTGATCGTGAACTTTTAAAGCAAATATTGAAAACATTGAAAAAAGATGAAAATACATTTAAAAAAGTTATATGTTTGTTTTCAAAATTGATTGAATGAATCGAAATGAATTCTTTATAAATATTTAACGTATATTCCAGGGATGTCAGTTAGTAATCTTATGATTTCTTAACGAAAAAGTTTATTTTATTTAATACAATTTGTTTTTCGACAAAACGCTGCAAGATTTGTAATATAAATTAAAAATAAAGTGAATGCTACAAATACAGTAAGCCTAGAGGTTTGAACAAAGGTCTCTAGACCCAAATTTGATTGCTGGAAAGACCACTTACTAGTGAAATAATTTTCGTACTAAAATTAATTATCATTTGCAAGAAGAAAAGAAATCATGAGGAAACAAGAACCAGTCGAATGTTTCCTAAAATAAACGAAAATTTTTAGGCTTAGATTGAGTTTTATGTCATTTATCAGATGCCATTTTAATTAATCAATGATTTTTGACATAATACTTTGAAGTTATGTAACCGATGGCCGATGTATGTGGCCGTATTGGGGCGGCCTAGAATACTCTACCCAATCCAATGCTGGCAAAACAGGGTGTCGTAAGAGGCGACAGAAGTCATCCTGCCTGGTGGTAGGGCTTCGCGTAAAGATTATATTATCAGTATTATCATTAAGTCTTTAATATTATTATTGGTATTATTATCTTTTCGTGAAGCCTGCCTGGCTAGCTACCACCCTCCTGCTCGAGTCAGCCGCCAAATGACTCGTCGTGTTCCGGCTGGGGGCTTGAGAGCCAGTTCATTCTTTCTTACCTTCACATTTCCTGGCCGACAACGCATCAGTGATACCATTGGTTTTGCTGATGTCCATGGGCGACGGTGATCACTTACCATTAGGAGGCTCGTCTGTTCGTTTGTCGACTATTAACATGAAAAAAGAAAAAGTTACATCTGACGATAAAAATAACTAAGTGTAAATTTATAGTTGACGGTTCACTGTTAAAGTTTGAGGTATGAAGTTTGAAGTATATAAAATTCGCTGAAAATAATTGGTAATTAAGGTTCATGTTTCACTGTAATGTACAATTACACGTACATATATTAGGATTTATTGATGCGTAATACAATAACAAATTTGATATTTACTCGTAATGCATATGAATGATCGCTGCCGATGTCACACGCGTTACATTGTAAATAGGAGCCAACGACGACAACGCATGTCGCAAGTTTCTCCCGTTAGCCGGCCTAGTACCATCGCGTCGGCAATAATACAAGATGTGTTATTTTGCCCTGATGAATTTGTTTTTTAACAAAATATTGATAGACACTAAAAAGGGAGTACATTTCAATATACTTTTTACAGTGTGCAGTATGTATGACAGTGGGAACTCTGGGTAACCCTTCGCCAAGCGTGTTCCCCGGTATCTTCACATTCGGCCTGAATTGGGGAATAGCATATGAGCTACCCAACGCAACCGAGACAGCGTCATTCTATCGAAAGAGGTATAACAAACCGGTCGTCCAGAGGCGGAATCGACGCGAGCTGTATCAGAAGTTGGAAGTCATTTTGGATAAGTGAGTCAATTATAGCCTTTTTACAGTAATGTCTGCAAACGAGGGTCGGTTGTTGATGTCTGGATATCTATCTCTATCTACGATCATTACGACCAAGAGTAGGGATGTCACTAATGGGTTGTTAATCAAGAAGAATTTATTTGTACTTTTTAGCTTATTGACAACCACATCGCTATTCTACTAATTTAAATGAAAGTATAAAATTAAAATTTACTGACGCATTGGCCTTTCACGACATAAATCAGACATAACAAACAACCACGAACCGAATACAAACATTTATCTACCACTTAAATGTTTCTGCAGAAGCCGAAGTCAGGACTTTTCACTTTGTAGACAGGGTCTCCAACTGCGTTACAAAGTCATCACATCGTTTATTAGCACAGGCATAAAAAACGATTGCAGTAGGTTCTTGTGTATATTGCGGCGTCGAGGAGGTGTCGCCGAAGTTTTATCTCTAACTTTTGTTTTAGAATGGGTTATAGTGGAAGACAATGTATTTTAAAAACCTTATGTGAGACCACCCAACGTATATCAAAGCATTCCGATAATGTTATAGAGGAAATATTCCGGACTTTATTCACGTAAGTGCAGCTTATTTTCAAATGGATAGTATCTTCTTTAACACTGTATATTACTGTGCGTCTGCTAAGCTGGATTCTCCTCTCACATGGAGAGCTTAACGCCATGGAACACATACCTCGCCATATATAGATTGGTATATTCATATACATTTAAGAATTTTATCGAAAACTCTAAGATATGTATGTAGGTTTCCCCATGGTCTTTTTACTTAACCGAAGAACTAAACATTGTTTTCCATAACTATGAAAAATTAGAAGTGTTACACATGATTCGATCTCAGTGTGGGTGAACAACGTTCAAGATACTAGGTTGCCTACTGTCTAGTAGAAATTGTTAATTAATATGATAGACATATATTATGATTTTACAATCTACTAAAGGAGATATTTTGTTTGACCAGCGAACTGTTAAGATGAATTGTAAGTTATTATTATTCTTAGGTATTTTATGGCACGATATGTTGTATTCGACAGCATCATATCTTACAAGTGTGCCGTGAAAAATTGCTTAAAGTAATTTTTCTTAGTATAGTAAAAGCGAGCCCGCTTCTTAAAAACTCACTAATTATGCGACCGAGACATCTTACAAATTTACCGTTTGTGTCAGAAGTGGGAGCTATGCAAGAGCGATGTTATTCTTCACTAGGTATGACAAATAAGGCGTTAAATTTATATATGGAAATATATTTATATGGAAGCAACACACGAAAGTTTAAGATATTAATTATTGTAATTTAGTATTTTCTTCAATATTTTTTGTATTTTGAATCACATCCTCTTCTTGAAGGAATTTTGTGTCATTGCACCGTATTGAATTAAAACTTAAAACTAGCTTTGACGTTCCATTAAATATAACATGTGTATTTGATGTTTTATCAATACGTGATTTCAGATTTCCAATGACGAAGGTACTTCCATCTGAGCCTCTAGAACACATGATATATGACGCAGCTCATCGTCTCGGGGTAATATTAAACTCCTGTGACCGGTACAGATGTCCGCTGTCCCTAGTAGACTGGGCTATGGGTTATTACAATACTCCATCACCTGATTTAAGCTTATATGAGGAGCCTTCAGCAATACTTAGAAGTACATTCGATTAGAGTCAACCCTTTTTTGTTTGTGATTATTTTTTGACCTGAAATTGTAGTTCCGACATCGACATCCCCGGAGTAGAAGTTTATGTTAAGTGGTCGAAATATAGAAACAAAAATGATATAGCACAAACAACCAAGATACGAGAAAAAACCTCTGTCTGTCACACAAATATCTCAAGAAGAAATTAAATCGAAATCACTTAAATGATACGACAAATTGTATTGACAAAAAATCGTAAGTGGTACGAGTTTACTAAGACTTGAGTTTATGTATGTGTTTATATGCATTATTAAATCATAAGAAGAAATCGATACTTGGTTTGACCATTGATCCTTTCACACAATCTTTTTCTTAACTAACTGGGCAATCTTTTTGTGGGATATTTCAGAAGTCTGCAGTTGTAGAGGGATAGGTACTACAAAACATGGATAAGATAAAATATTTGTGGAACTTTTTCTGTCCATGAATAATATGATATATTGTGAAAAATTAACCTAGCAATTAGTTAAGTATCAAATAAAACAATTCTTTATTATTAACGCATAACATTTAATATTTATAGTTCATATTTATAATACATTTCAATATTAGCTGTAAGAAGTCATGAGTGTATTCATAATAGTATGTGGTAGTGCTTGATTTTAAATTAATTTTAACATTACAAAATGGGACTTAATACTATGTCTTAAGGTCTAAGTTATTTATTTTATTATGTATATTTTCCCGCGTCCCTTACACATTATCATTGCCATTGTCTAAATGTTATATTATGTATAAATGCTTAATATTAACTTACCTATATTACACGTCATAGAATTCCATAAATTTTTGAGCTATATGACTTAAAGTGCTAACATATTATTATTTATTTATATGTATAATAGTACAGTGCATTAACCTCATTAATTTTAAATCTGTGGCATTATTTATTATTGATACAAACAATTCGAATGAACATTTTTTACTTGGCTAGGTACTAATACTATTTTATTTCCTATTGAATTATTCTCATAAAGGCTATTATTGTTTTTATGTAATAATACAATTTCTTATATATTATATTAAAATAAATTTAGGAATTCTCGTGTACTATATTTAACAATTATTTGTATCATTAGTGTGGTGTTCACTTGTACGTGCCATTTTCACTGGTTCGTCTTTCCGTGTAATAAATTTAGACATATTATATGTTCTAAATACTAAGAAAATCTCCGTTAAATTAAGTAGCTGTAACTTTTTAATCGATTTAAGATAAGATAATTCGACTTAAAACTGATATAAATAGTGCTTCATTGAATGCTGGGACCCAATCTAAGACTTGCTATATGGGTAGATTAATCGATTAAAGGATTTGAGTGTTTTTTTTTTCTTGAAATAATCATACAGTGTGCTCGGGCACATTATTAAATCAAAATTCAAGCCACATATAATTAATATAAATATTGTATCTATTGTTTTTACTTTCATCGAATTCTAGGAAATCATGGGTAGGTAGAGCTGGCATGCGATATTTTGTATTTTCTATTAGACATTTTGTTAAGAAAATGTTATTATGAAAATACATTTTAAAGTAAAAAAGTAAATTAGAAAGGACTAACTTATTACTGTTAGTTCAAATTAATACATTTTTTCTATTTTATTTTCAATTTACTCTCTTTTATTTATAATAAATGTATTTGTGTAAGCAACTACTTGCTTATAAATTATAAAATTTAAAACGAAAACAATATAATTTCATAATTTTTTTAATCCGTTGAAAGTTTGAACCTTGTTTCATCCTGACATTTCATCAGAATATCTCATGTTTAACATTATCAACCATTATATAACGAATTAAAAAAAATATACGAATAGGTAATACAATTTCAAGGAAATCTTTACGAGCATTACCAAAATTACCTCTTAATTGGGGAATTAACAATAATTACCTCTTAAAACACAATTATATTCACTCATGCTCATGATTGTACAAGTTTATGACATAAATTAAATTATCTTTACGATCCTCATGTCAGCTTATCGTTGTTATATAGACAGGCTTTGGCTATAATAAAGTTAAATGTACAATGGAGGTAATAAATATTTACGTGATTCTGAACATGTCAATTGTCTTTTCTTTAATTCTTTCTAAAGGGTTATTTGAAGTATATTTTTAAAACTATTTTTTTTCTCAAATTACCTACCATTAACAAGGCAAGGATTGAATAATTGTTTTTGGATTAAAAATAAAAACAAAAAAAAACATTTCCTACCCTCAGTAACTAGGTATTCCAAATTCAGTTTAATTTTAGTGATAAGTGCTCTTAATGTCTAAAAAGCCTTAGACCAATAATTGACCACTGATTTATATGAAATGGAATAACAATTAATAAAAGTAGGAATTTTTTATTGTCCAATGTGAACTTTATTATTAAGATTAATCTAGGGATAATTATGTTCGGATAACTATAAATGTAGATGATATGAACGGTAAAATTAATGATGGAGGTGGAAACGCAGATACTATTTCTCAAACAAATTCAATATTAAATTCATTGCTCGATATTTCAGAAAACATATTTCCAAAGTTAAAATTTAACAATTGACACTTATGCAGTCTACAATATTCACGATAAAAAACTTTGAAATTTGGCTGAATCTGCTAAATACCGATAGAAAACAGACAGTATTCGTAACACAACAAATTGTATATACTTACATTACATTTTTATTCATATAAAATGTCTAAATTTTTACAAAGAAATCCGCCGTTACTTCTGACGAGAAAGGTGAAATAATAATTTATAACAACTAAAAAATTACAACTAGTAAAGGACATTAATATTAATAATTTAAGAACATACATCAAACCTTATATGTTAAACTATACAATGCATTTCTGCAAATTTAATATAATTATTATTAATGACAGCCTATTAATACCTTCACAATTATACAGCTTCATACATAATAAATTTGGTATTGCTCTACGTTTGATGTGTTCAGATGATGGACATGTGAATAAACAGATTGAATTATACTGACTGAATGGTATCCATCGAAAAAATAATATTTGCAGTTGCTAAGGTGGAACGGATAAATTATTAATTTTCAATCAGAACGTAGTTTCCAAAACCTATGAGGTCGAGCAAATATATATGAACAATACCAAGTTTCACTTCGCAAGTTATGCACCTTGTGAAGAAGAGCTAAACCATATTTAATTAGTTAATTAAAACTAAACACACATAGGACAGTCACAATTTAGCTAAATCCATGTACTTAAAAAATCTATGCGTTTTATACATCAAATTGGAAATTTAAAAAACTTAGGTGTAAACACTAATAAAATAAGGCACACAGAAATAGTCCAGAATAAAATATGCGACACAGAAGTAAACATTTCATTTATCAGGTTTTAATATAGTAAGAGATAAACTAAAAAGACCTAGTTTAAAATAATAAGCAGTCTTGTCCCAACTCCATATAGATCTTGAAAACTAGTAATATCTTACAGCATTTACAATTTGTACAATAAGTTCAGTATTTTTCAACTTTAAAAATTATAATATTAACTCGTCCTGATAGTAATGTTTTTATGTTAATAACGGTAAATGTTTTTATGGTAAGTGGTCACTCATGACGATAAACAAGATCAAAGGTACCACTGATGCGTTGTCGGTCAGGAAATGAAAAGAAGGTAAGAAAGAAAGTATTGTCTGCAAGCCCCGAGCCGGGACACGACGAGTCGTTTGGCGACTGAACCAAGCAGGAGGGTGGTAGCTAGCCAGGCAGGCATCACGGAAAGATAATAACACCTGTAATAATAATACTTAACATTATCTTTACGCGAAGCCCTAACACCAAGCAGGCTGGCTTGTGTCGCCACTTACGACACCCTGTTCTGCTAATATTTGGGAGGGTATTCTTGGCAGCCCCAATACGGCCAATTATTATGATACTAATATTAATAATAAAGGTATTATTGTAAAAATTGCATTATAGGTATAGTTATATAACCTTAAATATTAACATAATCTGCTATTTTATTGAGTTATTATTATTTAGCGGATATAATAAATATTATAGTAAAAATTGAAGAAAATGTATAATAAGGTTTTTTTTTTGTAAAAATTACCAATTAAAAATTATAAAATATTATTTTTATAATTTGTAAATCAAAGAAGTAAGAAACTTTCTTAGATTTTAATGCCTCTGTGTCGCATTGCAATTGTATAAATACAAATTGGAATACAAATTTAAACAAATCTCATCTTAAATCTTACATATCGGTCGACTTTTAATAGAAAATAGAGAAAACGAAAAAAAAATACAATGTTATATACATAATAACACTGGTTCAGAAAAAATGAAACGTCTAGTGAAAATAAATTAATGTAAAGAAAGTTAAATTTGGGAGTCCGTGTAAAGTTCTATAAATTTGTTGACATCCAACATACGCTCGACCGACTACTTTATCATTTACGCTCCACAAACATTTCAGAACTCTGGACGCAACGGAATAAATAAATTACTTCGACATTTTTATAAAGCACTACTAATATTTTTAAAACAAAAAGCTATCCTAGAGACAGAAATTTATAACTGTATATACATCTAATCGTGTTGGAAGCTCAACGCAAATTTTGTGGTTTACTACTTAATTTTACATTTTTTAAACCTATCATAATATAAAAATTACGTAAAGATAAACACTGAAAGAAGTATTCTCTAAAAGAAATAAGAATAAAAGCACTTCATAGTAAAGTAGATATAATTATAAATACTATAATTAATGAAGAGTTTTGACGAAAGGAAACAAATGCCGAACGAAGTAGGTAAATAATCTTACGTCACTTTTGGAAGACGTTTGATTAAACACGCAAATACCCTAGCTTACATATTCATAACTATTAAGATTATTTAATATACATTTCAAATATGGATTTTTATAGTATCAGTATAAATTGATATACATTAGAAGTTTTATACTGACACCATAATATCTATAAATAAGATGATGATAATAAAAATGATAGTGATGGTGCAATAAAATATTTTTCAAAAAGTGTGATAGAAGAAACTGCTATACGAAATACTAGACTTCGATGAACCTAATTATAAAGCGTTACGGATTATCTGTCGATTTCTTTCGAAAGAAAAGCTTACATTTACAATTAACATATCTTAAATAATCGATGTTATAAAATTTAGAATTAACTTAAATCGAGCGAATTATCGCATTTTATTATTGCTGAATGATATTTCTCATCAGAGAAAGCAAATATTTAACATATCTACGACGTATATTCACTATGACACTAATTTAGCACTAAAGGTATTGTGAAAGGAACGTAGAAAAATAAATTGTCGATTTAATTACTATTTAAATTTCTATGTTGATCTGCTATATGTACATGTCAACATTTCGGTTAAGTTGATTCCTTAAAATTACTGACAGCCATGTGATAGCTGACTATGAGTTCCCAGCCCCATCACCTGATGTAGACAAAAATGTTGTTTTCAATTTAACAACTAAAAACAGAACAACGTACAATAATTTAATAATAAGATACATAAATTTAAGGAAATAAAAGGTAAACAACTAAATTCACACGAAACATAAACTTAACAACAGAACAACAGCAAAAAACAGATGAATTTTACGAAACTTATGTAACAAAGTTAATTCAAAACTTTCAAAATTTAACATACATTAAACATTACAATACTATTAACATGAAACAGAAAACTCAGTTCCAACAGATTTATCTAGCATCTAAGTTTCGAGCCGACCCATTCGTCGACTAACTCTAAAAACATCGAGAAGCTAATTATACCTCTTAATATTAATACACATTACGTATTCATTACAAATCACTTAGTAATTAAATTTCTAGCTTGTCGAATTATTAATAAATAATTTTTACCTATCTACCACCAATACGACATCACTACTTCACTTACCCGTTTATCACCCGAGTCGTACAAACAAATACGTCCGTGAACAAAGACGACGTACGAATAATTAAACATAATTCGTATTAAATAGATCAAATTTAACAGGGAACAAAGAAGGGTAAATCTACCAAGATGTCTTTGAGACAATTATAACAATGAACAACCAAAGTTACGGATCACAGAAAGAAAATTTTAAGTGGACTAAGTCAATGAGCTACCTACAGGTATTTGCTTCACTGCCACCGGTTTCTTTGTACATTGTATTACGAGATAATACAAGATAGTTATTTTTTAAATTAAAAGAAAAGAACAAGTGAAAGCGTTAAATGTGTTAAATTAAAAAGTTAGAAATATTGTTATGATCTTTATAAAATGTGAACACTAAGGTATATAAAAGAATAATAAATTGCAATTCTTCCTCACTGGCAATGAAACAAGTTTCTATCTGAATATTTAAGTTAAAATAACAGCAGAACCATGAGTAGTTGATCGATAAATTTGCAATAATCATTCCATTCATACACCTCGCAGGGCTACTAATCGTTGTATTTGCTCAGCTCATCCAATTTTAATTTTAGCTCGAATTCGTAACCTACTAAGTTAAATACATACAGTGACCATAATCGAGAAACGAGTAGAGTTGGAAGAAGCATTAAGTCTAGTTTACATTTCACACCAGCGATAACTTTTTGCAAATGACGTATTGACTGTGTATAGGAAACAGACCAGGAGCACAAATATGTAACTTTATAAATAATAGAATTTTAAGTAACCAATTTTGCACAGTTTTGAACTGGCTAGTTGATACTAATATTCAGAAAGGTAAAATAAAATTAACACCATATTAAGATCTGTTTGTCAAAATTGTTTTTGATTTTTTTTCCAATACCTACTTCATTTTTGTTTCAAAGTATTAATATGAATTGTGAAAAATAATTAATCTTTTAGCCAAGCCAACTTTAACAAAACTAAATCTATTTGAAATTACTATGTCAACATGTAAAGTAATAAGAATAAAAAAACGATGGATGTTAAAAATTTTCAAATTATCAAATGCACACAAACCGTGTAAAAGATATCTATTTTACACGGTATAGTGGTAGCTGATATGTTTCGCTTAGTAAACTTAATCATTGATGCCGTTATCTGCTTTTGGTACTCAATGGATTAAAAAAACAAAATTATTCAATAATATTTTTTAAGTTACTTGGTTTTCTAAAAAATCTTCCGTTCTCTCTCGTTCTCATTCAGTCATTCAGTTACTAAAAATTTTTTAGTCATTGGCAGTTATTGCTACACCATTTCGATATTTAAATACTTTCAATACTCCCTGACTCCGTGTAGCATTTACATCCCAGCCGGAACTCTTGTTTTCTGACTTAGAAATATTTACACTAATATTCATGCCATAGCAGTCGCCCGAATCTCAATACTTATTAGAGCCATCGTAACCTTCGCTGAATAATTATTCTATGGTGTTTTTTAGAAAATCTAACTAATGTTATTATTAATTATTTTATTTGCCGACATATAAAAATAACAACAGACCGTAATACATATATGTATGTTCTAGCAATTATCTACAATAAAACATTGGATGATCACGGAATAGTGTAGTAAGCCAGTGGACTTAATTAATCATTATTATTATTGATAGTTGTATTAATACTAAATTGGTGTGTATTTCGGTGCGTGCAATAGCACATTCCTACTTTCAATTAACCGACGTGACAGTGTATCTTATAAGAAAATTATTTTAGTATCAGTAACGTGAACAATTCCATCCAAAAATTCCATCGAAGATTTATATGGCTAATTACGCATCCGAAGACGAAATACTGAGCGTCAATGTCGCTTAAGTAGCGTGAAGTACGGAAAGTCACGTGATCAGGGACCAATAAGAGGCCGGCTCTCTGTCAGTCGGGAGTTCTATCCGTCACTGCTTGTTTGACACACGTTCACGTGACATTTCCGTTTTATCTACTTGCACTTAGTGCGCTCAGAGCTGTTTACTAACAATGGATGTGACTTCCAATAATGACAGAGCTAATAATTTACTTCTTCCAACCTTTAGCGAGCATCCCCACTGCTAACGTACGCAGCGACCGTATCCCACACACTACTGAGTTTATTACATACCTTCTAATCTAAACTAGCTCAGTGTACACATTTTTGACGCAAACGTACACATTCAATAACACTTATATATATCACGACGAATCATATGAAACAGTTTGAATTATTTTACTTACCATCCCTGTTTTCCTCTCTGCTCGCTGTGGAATTTCATTAAAATATGAGTTAACCTCTGAATTAACTAGGTATCTTTATCTAATAAACATTATCATGAGTTACATTGACATATCAAATACGCGGCTCGAAATTTTTTTTTATTACGACAAAAACTACTCTACCCTACAAAATGGGTCGATTTAAAGACATAACACGTTTAATGACATATTAAAAACAATAAGTATAACGTACAAAATAAATTCGAAGAATGAGCTATAGACAATATTAATGAACGAAATGAACCTGATGCTGATTCTAATCTAAACACTAACTTCAGAATATTCACCATGAATTTATTATCTAAGACGTGTAGTTGTAAAGTGCCGATAAGTGAGTAAAATACTTAACAATCTGTGAAAATGTGAAAATACAAATCAGGAGAAGAACCTTGTGTACTAAATTTACCCTGTACTCTAGGATTATTCGTGAAAATACGGTTAATATTAGTTTATGAAAACACTTCGCGCCTTTCTGGTCGCGATAGGCCCGAAGGTTCGACATGCTCAGTCATTGCTTTGAGGAAAGCATCCTTTGATAATAAACGTCTCAGAATTAAAATTCAAGCGAAACCAGAAATCAGTAGACAATAGGACATAGAAATTAAAGTCAGTTACGATAATTGGCTTGCAGTTCGGAACTATATATTTATTCTGTTGGCAATTTTTGGCACACCTTTTCAAAATTGAATTAAATAAGTTATCAAACTATCTAAGAATATCGAATTTTATAAAAATGTACAATTGGCAGTCAATTGTTTTATGAGTATCATCTATAGTTATATAGTATCACCGTCTCGACACGACGTGAATTATTAACACTATATACTGGCGAATACGATAACCATTTTTTTAAATTTATGTCTCCTAATTAACCTAAAATATCTACAGTCCCTTATTATTTTATTAGATCTACCGGAAAATTACATATTAGCATTCGTCAATTTATCGATATTGTCCTTATGATTTTTACGCGAGTACGTAGTTTATAAAATTCTAAATGTATATAATAATTTGAATGATTTTCGTGTAATAAATCACCAGTTGTAAACATACATATTCCGCATGTCCGCCTTTTATCTAGGACGTTCACGAAACCATTACAATTATATTCAACACTATTCGGCTTTTACTTGAATAGTTTTCTTATACAATACCTAAAAGTGATGAAATTGAGCTCGATTTCTTTGAAGTAAATCCTATGTAACTAAACGAATCCAATCGTTACATTATTCGTAATATCATAAACATAACGTAATCTACTGCGTTAAATTAAGTTCCTAAATATAAAGCTGTACAATGATTGTGCGCTCATAGTAAATTATTTCTGAAAAAGAAACAGTTCGACGAACACATAATGAATACAAAATAATCATGAGGTCGCTTATTAGGTATTATAATACGTTCACAGCATTTTTAATATAAAAATAGTTACGGCGGATCCGGCGGCACCACAAAACGGCCAGATCTTGAGGTTACTCCGTTCTTGTTTCGACTATCGACGGACACAGTCTCGCGTTTGAGTTTTTAATATAAAAAGACGGCTTTGGACACACCTGCGGCGTGTGTACGTCCTGCAGCGCACTGGGCGCTTGGCACCACACTGAGCACAAAACACGTAAAATACGTCCTCGCCTAGAAGTTCCCATCTGGGAGTCTTACATAGATCATCCATGCCACCACATGACAATCAACTCCCAGAACGTCTTCGGCGGCGAGTGGCCGAAGACGTATGACGAATTTCAGAGACCTGGGTCACTTTCCGATCCCATTTTGAGTAGCTCCAACTTTTTCTTGGCGATTTTCGAATACAAGATGTCGATTGGCTTGGAATTATCATAGAAGGTTGGTGCTCTGAATATAATCATGGCAGTGCCAACGACGCATGCTATCGTGAACAGAAACAAAAATATTCTGTCTAAAACCATTGCCACGTACTTCCAGTCGTCTTCCACCTGTAACACATATTATCATTAATAGAAATAAAGTTTTTAAAAATGCTATAAAGTTTAAAATATACTTACACTCTCGAATTTGTCTTTGTTTTTGACATGCTGAGCTATAAACCTGGAACCTTCTATTGTTTTTTCCATTTCTCTTACGTAAGGCTTTTCAAGAGACGGGCTTCCGTCGTCGAGATCTAATCGGCAGGGAGATCCAGGAGCAGGAGAGAATAGCTCATCATCGCCTCCTGGGGGTGGAGGCGGTGATGGTGGCATGCCAGGAAGCTCGTACTCTTCGCAGCCCCATTCCTTGAATTTACCATCTAAGTCATCTCCACCAAAAACGTCAGTGAGGACCTAAAATGTTAAAAAAATTTGATCTAACACTAGCCAATATCATAGAATGGATGTGTTCCTTTGATTTCGAATATAATCTCTTGAGATGTAAGAAACGACAGGAAAACGTACAAAAACAGGAATACATAATACAAAAATAAATGGTGGAATCTATCAATAATAAAACCTCCTGGCGGAGTCTGAAATATCCAGAGATTAAAATGTCAGTTGGCATTTCGTGGGATTGGTATATTGATGTGGCTTAAGCCGGAGCACAATTAAGCTGGAGAGGTCTCAGTTTTGGGCCGCGTCTGCCTGCTCGTATATCGCGATCCGTTCGCAGTCACCAGGGGAACATAAATAACGGGGGCCGCGCGCGCTCGTTAAGCCCGCCGGCGTTGAGTAATAAAGGAAAATCGAAATGGAATGAAATTGGGCTGGAAGCGATATTTTCGCGATACACGCCAAGCAAAATGAATTTAGAATGCCGTTGAAGGAAGTGTTTCCCAGAAGACTTCTATGGTTGAGGACAATTAAATGGTTAGTGTAGAGAGCAACCTCAAAATAGCGTTTTTTTGTATGAATATCTTTCGGTATGAAATGTTTTGAAAGAAGAAAACTCTTTTTTTATTGAAATTAAGCTTTACACAAGGTTCCATTAATTAATATATTAGATTAGACTCAGCTTCTCGCTTAGTTATATAATATATATTATTTCTTACCTCAGTAGGTTTATCGTTTTCATCATCATCGGGATCCTTTTCCGGTCTCTGAATACATAATATTTTAGGTAATATATCTATAAAGAGTTTGCGTACCCAAGGGGCCATATGATGTGTAACGGGCGACCTAAAATTTACGTTTAGCACCACAATAGTGACAACTACAGATAATGTGACTAGCATCATTGTAAATAACAAATATTTTCCTAGTAAGGGAACAGTTAGGGACGTCGGTGGTATAATTTCTGCTAACAGTAAAAAGAACACGGTCAAAGAAAGAAGAATAGAAATACATAGTGAGATTTTCTCTCCAGAGTCTGAAGGTAAGTAAAAGACGAGGACTGAGAGGAATGAGATGCCTACACAAGGAATAATAAGGTTGACTGTGTAGAAGAGGGTTTTTCTTCTTAGCGTGAGATTAAAAATAATATCAGGATAAGGTTCTTCACAGCACGAGTAAAACTTTTCATTTCGTGTCGCTGGCACACGCATGATATCCCATTCAACCGAGATGTAATATTCTGACAAGTCTATGCCCATGTCTATTAGCTCAGAGTCTGGCGTTTGCTTCAAGTGCCTCAAGTCGACCTGTTGACAAAATAAATATTTAATTTCTTTGAACACTATACTATATCCTAATAACTAAGTATGTAACAATGTATGGGATGTTTAATATATCATACAACTTGCCCAACTTATCCAAAACAACAATGTAAGGTGCGAAGCGATATAATATTGGAATAGTCCCGTCGGGACCTTGAGATAGAGACGGTAATGTGCAGACATAGGCTTAGCTTTATTTATGGGAAACTGCAAGAAGCACAGATTTATTGACTTCCTTTCTGCGATTGATGGTTGTTTGAACAAGAGGCATATTTCTGCAAACTCCATCCCAAACTTTTTTATCACATCAATTTTTTCATCGCTGAACGTACATCTCATCTACCACATTATTTATTGAGAAACGATAAATATATCGTCTGTCAATGTATGATACAATGGAACTTGATTATTTTACTGCTGGAAATACTTGAAGAGGTAAATACATAGTAGATTTGAATATTCAATTATATACAGTTGAATGTTTAGGTATATCGAAATATTTCATCCTTTACTTCGTATTCTACATACATTTTGTGCATACGTCGACCTAATATTTTTCTTGGGCTTTCATGCGTAAAAGTCTAGGATACCATGAATAACGCAATGCACGTAAATAAATATTCGTTCTTCTTTTGTTCACAAAGTCTCGCATCGCATCACATTGTGTATTGTGTTAAGAAAGAATAACCTTACATGTTTGTTTTTTTAATTATTTCAACTTTCATCTTAATTTTTGCTTAGTTTTTTATATCAATAATAGCCGAGAAAGTAACAATCAGACTATTCTATAGTTACCACCGCTGATAGAAATCCTTATTACCGAAGGCTTCACCGACAATATGCCGGATACTAAAATTTTATACTCCAAGGGAATAGTCAATTAATTTATGCAGTCAACGAGAACCTTTGATTAATAAAAGGTCCTTACTTCCACTTTTTCAGGTTAGAGTCCCTTTTACTTAGATGAACCAAATCATTGCTAGCTTGTTTGCCTGGATCAGTTTCTCCATTCAATAACAAAATATGTGTCAGGAGACATAATCCTTGATTGGATTGCGCCTTCTAGTACCCAGCAAATATGTTTACGTTGCATAACACTACCGTTGTCATCACCATCATCATCATTACAACTCACATTGTCCCATTCCTGGGCTTAAGTCTCCAATCACAATCTCTCAGGTCCTCAATTCGTATCTTTAAGAACATTATGGAAAACTCTCAGATATGCAGGTTTCCTCTCGATGTTTTTCTTCGCGGAAACAAGTGACAATTAATTTGTAATGTACACATTATTGGAAAAATTAGTGGTGCAGGATTACCTTCTAGTTTTGTTATTAGGTTGGTGATGTACTTCCATGGGGCGTAGTGATAAATTATTACCTGGTTACTTTTCGTATATCCATTTATTTTTACTATATCAAAAAGAACTCGTTACCGTGTAACCATCGTAGCTCCAAGACCCGAACTTCATGAAACAGGTTTGCTCATCGAAGGGAAAGTACTCAACGTCGATTTCACAAAACGACTTGTAGATGGCTGGTGGCTTCCACACTACTTTGCCATCGTGATGGAGAATCGCTTTCGTCATGATCGTCACTTCGTAGTTGCCGTCCGCGCTGTAACAAAAGAGATATATTTTATAGAGAATACAATTTAAGGAGACCGGGAATTATGTATATAGTTATGGGGTATGTTGATTTGTTTGTACTTTACGTTTGTCTTCTTAATCATGATTACCGATTACCTTTAATTACTGTTGCATTCATACTAGTGATAAATATTAATTTTACGAAAAGTAATTTAGCCATAAACAAGTTGGTTCTGCCTAGATTTTAGCAATTTATTTATTCAAATAGAAATAGTTCCTGGAACATTTGGTTAATAACAAAGTGTCTCTTTAATGATAAAGTTTCTAAGCAGGTTCTTCATAATACAGTTTTAATCCAAAATGTCTGTTCGCAATGTAAGTATAAAATTAACATATTTTCAAAAGTAGATGTTGACAGTTTCTTTAGCTTATAATCACTCCTTTGATGAGGCGGGATTGTGAATTCCCGCTATAATTGATCGATTTTTTACCCTTATTCACGTCATTACGTGACGTAATACGTCACGTAATCCGTGACACCTCATTAGGTTTATTATCATTCATAACTTCGAAACCCTTTAAGATAACGAATTAAAAAAAAACCAATAGTTTCTAATAATGGGGAATAACTTTTTTAAAAGTTAAGATAAATTTCCGCATGATAGCTTTAATATATAAACGGCCCACTACCAGTATAAGACAAATTTCTCTCCTCATAATAAAAGCGGTCTAAAGTATTTTCCCTCACGTTTCTTCTATGCGGATTGATGGAGATATTAATATCCAACCTAAGTGGTTATGGTATGCAGCACCATGGCTTCCGGCGAAGCTTAACGATAGCTACCTAAAGATAGTTAAACCTACATTTCGGAAGCGCTTGAATAATTTAATTGACAGCCTTACCCAAGTACCGACCACGTACAAATTTCGTGTATCACTTGGAATTGACCCTACACCCGTTATACTACTTATACTTTATGTTTTTACAGCCAACAAACGAGTATAAATATTTGAATCATCAGAAGTGTCATCAACGCTAAACCAGCCATATTAGACAATAATCCCCACCTGATGTTGATTTAATCTACTGACGCTTTGTAACACCAACAAAGGTTTCCATTACGTAACAACGTGGAACGTAATTGTCGTTTATATATACGTCGCTGACTGTTAACTGTGTTTACTGCCCAAATGTTGTTACAAACAACACGTGTGACAATAGACACTATTGATAGGACGTCGTCGTGTGGGTGGTGTTGTCACTAATGTCTGTTATTTTTAAATTTATATATATTAATTTGCTACTTGTTTTTCTTGGTTAGGTTACACTTAATTTATTATTATAATTGTATTAATTTGAACAAGTGGGGTATAGGAAAATAAATGACAGCTGTCACAACTGACCGCCGCCTCTTGTTCGGAATGTCGTATGTTTAATTGCTAATTGAGACGACGCAAGGCTGTCATTTGTGCTTAAGCGTGAAACCCGAATGTGTGTACCAGTCAAATGTCCCACGAAATGAAGTAAATTTTATATTTATAAACTAAAATAATATATATATATATATATATATATATATATATTGGAATTTAACACCTGCTTAAACAATTAAAGTCATTAAAACATTGGTGTCTTTTACCACGTTTGCACGTTCCACGATCAAGTTTAACCATCCATCCTTGAGTCCGAAATCACCTATCTAACTTTTGTTACATCCTATAATAGACGAGGTAATGCACCAGGTCTTCCCGTTATGAAACTCCTGGACTCTATTTATTGTGCATAGGGTTTCCACCTATCAATTTATTTATGTATAATTGTTTCTTAAGAATTCACAGTGCATTATTACTTACTTATAACTATAGTTTATTAAAATCTTAGTGAAACTACTATTTATAACACGAGCGGTCCGTTCCAATTTCGTTCGGCTATACATTATATAATTATAAGTTGAAAAATAAATTAAATTAACACAAATAAATTATATTAATAAAGATTTATATTAATACAAATTGAGAGAAAATTGATAAATATCATCAGTCTTTTTATACATGATACATATACATATAAATAAAATGTATACATGATAAATATCCTACATCCATCCGGAGTACATACCTTTTAAATGGTAAAAATATTTTTTTCAGAAATTCAGATAGATTTCAGATAGATAATTTATATTTGTGTAGTAAATTTTTATCACTCGTTTATATTAAAAAAAATCTATTGCTAAAGCCAAGGCAAATATTCCAGGAATAAGTTTGAATTGTTTGTCTCTCCAATGAAAAACCCACTGGCCGCCATTCACAAAGGTCTTATTCATTAAAACTCTCCTAAAGAATACATAATTGCCGCGCCATACCCGCACTATTCTTCGGTGAGTTTGTCGAAAGAGGCACTGAGGAAATAATATATGTGCACATGGAAAAGGTTTTTATCTTATCACTTTTCACCCGGGGTTGACATAGAGACGTATTTCTTGGAATCTGATATGTATTTTACCCGGCCATATATGATTTAACACCTAATGTGGAAGTGGATGGTATGGAGGAATCTATTTTTTAGTCAAACACTCAATAAGCAAGCGAATCACTATCACTCGTAGACATCTGAAATACCAAATTCATCAGCAATATGCTACCGGTCAATAAGGAAATGTGGGACCGGTTTAGCTAAAGACTGATATTGTAGCCTATAGACATTGGTAGAAAGAAAGCTATGGAGGTAGAAAGCCTTGGACGAGGATTGTCAGAATAAAATTGGTCGGTCAAAAGGTTTCGAAACGGTGGTAGAGGCAAAAAATGATGAGAGACAAAAAAAAATCAATAAATGATTAAATGATTTTGAATTTGAACGATCTCCAACAGACTGGATGCCCTAAAAATTGGACACCATTGCTTAGTCTTTTGTCCAACAGTACATCACGAGTAGTGAAAAGTGGCATAGACTTTAGGATGGATTGATAAATTGATCAAGTAATTGGAAATATTTAATGTTCCCCCACAGATAGGAGGTTCTAGTTGCTGCATATTTTATTAGAATGCTGGTTTATGTTCAAATTTCTCTACAGTACCCTCGATTCAACGACTCATCATTATAAGTACTTATGTATAATGAATGTAAGTTAATGCAAATATATGAAAACTGATACAGTAAGAACATTACAGTATTTCCATATCTTCCTAGCAATCAGTCCTTGACGCAAGATCGGCTAATATCTGCTGCTAGTGATATAAAAATAAATTTTAATTTAAAATATATGTATTTTTTAATTTCAACTTAGTAGGTATAACCACCCATTCTTTCTTACCTTCTTCTCAATACCAAGGCAACAACGCATCAGTGATACCTTTAGTGTTACTGATGTCCATGAGCGACGCTGACTACTTATCATCAGGCGGCTCGTCTGCTCGTTTGTCGACTATTTACGTAAAAAAAGTAATGCAAAGCCTCTTTATACCTCATTAAAACTTTGTGTATTATATTACTTCTACAATACAGTTTATCATATTCTACACAAATCTTTCAGAATTATTTTCATCTTCAGTTAGTTAAAAATAATTTACGACTCACTAAATGGAATATGTCTTTCTAAAAGATACTTCGATCAGCAAAGTTGAGACAAAAAATTGTGACATCTTGTCCTCTAAAAGCGTTGTCAGGACCAACTTTTTCACATCCCTGGAAATTGTCTCTAATGGAGTTTAACGCCAATTAGCTATGACTAAATTGACCTCAAAAAGCATTAAATTACCCGTTGGATTGTAACTCAGTCTCGTATCAATACCTAATACTACCACTTACATAATTAAAGGCAATTTCTAAGACCTCAACTAAGTATCTTCAGCTAGTTACAAAGTGACTTAAGTAAATAAAACCATCAACAAACTTGTACGAAAACACTTCGATCAGCAAAGTTAGAGACAACAAATTGTGACATCTTGTCCTCTAAAAGCGTTGTCAGGACCAACTTTCTCACATCCCTGGAAATTGTCTCATAAAATATAGGTCGCGTTGTCTCCCATTATGCTAACGTGGTGCCATTAAAAATAAAGTTTACTCCGAATATTCGCGGAGAGAGCTTTTAGGGAAGTCACAGGTGCATTAACAGTAACCTCTATCCGCTTGAATTTAAAAATATTACTGCTACGTCACGTAGAAGCGTCTCTTTCCAGTGTAGCCTGTAATGTGCACTAGCTAAAAGTACTCTGTTGTTTCGTGTTTAATAAATTTAAATAAAGCTCCGGATACACAGAGGATTATGTAAGTGGTTTTGAGCTTATTATAAGTAATCAATTTTTTTTCAGTAAACGTACTATAACAGTGAAGATCATTCATATAATAGTAAGTTATTAAATTTCCGAGGAAAATTCCGAAATTTAATTCATTTCGTCACATAGTTCTCATTGATTATAACCTTTTAATAACCTTTATTATTATAACCTTTTAATAACCTTTATTATTATAACCTTTTAATAGCTCAGTGATGTGAACGTGATTCTCCCACTGTGAGGTGGCTGGTTTGAGCTTGGTGGCAGCTTGTTCCTTCCGTATTTTAAGCTACATGTGTGTTAGCAACCTATTATCACCTACTTCGGTTAAGGAAATCTTCCTGAACTTCTACCACACTGCACTAACGCAGATTGTGGGTACTTCTTTCACCCTTAGACTTCCTGCTTCACAACTGGTATTTAATGAAAACACGTGAGAACAACAATTTTCCCTTCGAGACACAGAAGCGCTTAAGGAATTTCGTCCTTCGCGGTGACCCAGCAACTATCAACCTCACCCGATATATATCGGTGTTCTCAGTCAATCGCTTACGGTCGATGCAAATTTGAACGCTTCATTGAGTAATTTGAAAAAGTGTAAAAGTTGCTAAAAATAGCTACTTTACAACACTGCAAATATAACTGGTGGCCACGGCCGTGATCTTTTAGCTTTTATACATTAACACTGACAGAGGGCGTCATTTACACACTAACACAGAGTACGGAGAGAAGTTGAAGAGGCAATCAAGTTCAGGCAACTCTCGGGAGAGCGTCGTGAGAATGTGAAAATAATAGTTTCCAGCGAATGGAAATATGGAGAATCTATTTTACTTCGTATGACAAAAGATAAATGTGTTGTCAACGGATGATATTTTCAATAAGCTTACCGTTTTCAATATGTTTTGAAGAATATAGCATTGACTCAAATCACAAATAAAAGGTAGATAATAATGTTCATTGTTCAATTGGCGTACTTTACGCTGGTATTATTCTTTTTGTCCGTTGAAGGGGTCGGGGTCAGATTTTCGGCTGAGATATATAATCATGTGATAGATCCGTGTTATCAATATTTAAATATTGATCATCGGGTCTTGATTGTTTTTATTTTATAAATTTCCCCTTCCTTTCCCTTGACTACCTTCAAAAGACATATATACATCTACCACTGCCTAGGATCGACCCTAGGACAGCTCACCTCTGTGCGATATTTTTGGTTCATATGTAGGTTTGTAGACAACGAAATAAACCACATAGTGATTAGAAATACTCACTTAGCTTTGAATAATCTCGTATGTTTAAATTTCGACCTACTAGCCCATTTCAGCTCTTACAATAATCCTTAGTAATTCAACCAAGCTTAGTTGGGAATACAATTCGTAATGGCGACGTATCCCTCTAACACTATCTGATCAAACGGCATGCGGTTTCACATCGCTGGCTTAACTTCGATACGATGCGACTATTATTCAAGGCTACTATACATTGCTCGACACGTGCTGTTCGTAACAACATTATGCTGTGAACGCATGTAGTTATCAACCCGCAATTTATGTATATCTATATGCAGGTGGAGACAATTACGATCTGTATGCTTGTTTCGTAATACGGGCCATTGTTAGTGCTCAAAGTGATTGCAATTAGATAATACAAAGGCTTTTAGCGATTAGTCGGGTAACTGGATGGTGTTGCAGTCTAAATTGCGCAATGGTTTGAATTTTTTAAGTATTATCTATTATTGATATTTATGAAAGTTATTTGAATGTCGAACTGTCATTGAACATGTACATATAATTTATATTATACTGATGACTTATGTGCAAAGTAATTTTTGAGAAGTGTAAACTGTGTTTATAATTAAGTCATGATTACCGTATTATATAAATTTTTTTAATTCTATTGTTAAGCTCGGAGAAAACGCATAGTTCATTACCTGGATGTAGATAAAAAACTGAGAAATTCACGATATTTTTTACTTAATATTTTCGATGGAATTTATATTACAGCGTACTTGTACTTATCGCGCTTTCCGCCTGGACAACTCAATGTGTACTTCATTAAGAATTAATTTCTCTCAAATTTTAACTCTATCTTAAAATACTGAATTTCAATTTCCTCTGACACATGGAGAAAATGCATAGAAATGCGATAGGTGACACTGATAATGGTCGACTCTGCGAATATATGGGTTTAAAAATGGTATTGTTATGTTTTTCATGGCTTTAATTGAATGAGAATTTTAACAGGTCTTAAAAAAGTTTTTTATTGATTGTGAATTATTCTATATATTGCTATTTGGATATTAATTATGGAATTTAGCGTTGCAATGTTAACATAGGTTATTTAACACAAAATATTTCAACTAATACGTGTTTACTCATAAATGGAGTATCTTCATTTAAGTTAAGTTAACAATGGTTAGCCGCCATGTACTCGTAGCCAATTTTAATTAATAACTGAATACCCATATTCTATAATAAAGTTACAATTACGTAAATAATTAATATTCTACGTAATACCGATAGAGAAATTTTAGTTATATGTACTAAGTTTATTTAATTTAGTAATAATATTTTAATAATCGTGTAGTAATTTATTAATAAATACAGCGTTTACTGGAAATTTACCTAGAAAGTGTAAAATCATTTAACAATATCTCAAAATAACAGCGTTGCTTTAGGAGTATAACCTAAATATGTAAAGTTACATCGTCATTAGAAAGAAAGACTTACTGTCCAAAATTACCACAAATAACTTGTAAATTGGGTAAGAATACCGAAACCTTCTATAAAACATTAGCGCCCAAATCGCTTTAGCATTGATACGTGGATAATTCTAAATTTCGGGGGATAAAAGTATAAAGGAGGGTAGAGTTTTTGCTTGCGGTTAAAGGTCCCTTAGATAAAGTTGTCGAGTCGTGGTGATAATGCAGAATAATGGTGGATCGTCGAGAAAATAAGGAGATAAGACGACCAGAAAACAAAATCAGGCTTTATAAGAGTTGCCAAGTTTGTTCATTGAAAGAAATGGCTACTATACAACTTTTCCGGGACACAGGTTCTTGCAAACTTTTTTAAATTGATTCCGGGGTAAACACTGTTGAGAGATAAATGAACGTTAAGGCTATTTTACGGAACGTTTCATTAAGATGTTTTTGTCTTCTATCATAGAATATTCCGTTTTTTCTCTTTTGAAGTTACTCGTAAGTTATAAACTTTCGAAGTTTCAACACATTAGCGTCCTACTGTACGACATGGGTTTCTCTGTCATCTCGTTATTGAGGCGCGTAGCGTACTACATGCTGCTTCAGGGTGCAAGATTTAGAGGTCTGGTTAAAAGGTTTCTCTCAGAGTCCATCGACAAGGCCTAATAAATTCACTATCGTAGATGATGATAGTGATGAGTCGGTCATGGCGATGATGAGTCACGGGATGATGAACATGTTCTAAGTTAGCAGTGAACAGTACTTACTTGTTGTATAGAACGATGTCTGGCAGCCAAATGTGTTCGGAAGGTACATGCAGGGTGTCCACGCCACCGTAGTCGTCTGGATTCCATTTCAACTTATAGTCGTTCCATTCCTGTTGATATAATATTGTTATAAGTGACATCATATTTATGTGTAAGTTGTGAATTGGCACAAAGTGCTCATAGTTCGATGACATGTCTCAACTATGAGTGATCGAGAGATTCACGTAGGTTCGGGAGCGGTCAGTAATTGAATGGGTGACCACTAGGTGCAAATTTTTTCTAGGGCTTCCTTGCTGCAGATGACCTGTCCGAACATATCATTAGGTTGCAGTCGACAAGTCTTTAGACATATCGATAGGCTTTAGGTAGCATAAGAAATTTTAACACAGTGGTTGGTCACTAACTTGTATTGTTATTGGTTGAAGACAACCAGCAATATGGCATATAATATATCTAGTGTTAATATGTAAGAACTTAATGGTCAATCTTTTATGTTTGAGTTCTGTGCCAGGTCATTCGTGAACTAACAAAAACAAGTTCTAGTTGTGTCCAACACCCCTTTCACTGGAACACAAAGTCGGTTATAGGAACTAGTTTCAGGGGTTCGGTTAGTGTGAGTTTGAGTTATGTCATTCTTATGAAGGTTTAATTTAGAATCAGTTATTACTATGTATTTTAAATAAAAAGTTTCCCCAATGTTTAACTATTGGTCAGGCTGTTGGCAAGTTTTTATTCTTTTTGAAACAGAGAAAAGACTTGACGCTGCCGTGGAAAAGTTGTTGGTTGTTATGCAGACTTGAATATATGAGATTATAAGAAAATAAGTATGTTAATTCCTTTCTTCTCAGCCGATTGCACGGTGAAGCCTTAGGTGGTACAGATCTCCGTGAGCGGCAGTGATCGCTTACCATTATGTAGTAGTAATAATAATCATACCTTAACTAATGATACTTAATATTTTATAATATTTTCTTAATGCTACCGTATCAAAAACTTCCCAAATAAAAAAATATTGCATCAAATAAATAAATATATAAACAGTAAATGTATAGACGACGTGACTATTGAGGATAATTCGTTTTCGCCATTTTTTAACTCCGACCTCGTTCTAGTAATCTTAAAGGCGTTTCGAGCGTTCGTTGTGGCCCAAATAATGTAAGCTGTTCGTTGAAACCTCTGTTAGGCGTCGGAAATTGCGGGGCCTTATTAGATTCCGGGTTGAAGCTTCAATTGGAAGGTTGGGTAAGAGAAAATAGACTTGACCATTTTTTACTTGTGATCGCGGGAACCGTCATTGGGCCTTAAGCGAACCATTTCCGGATTATTATTATTTATTCGGACTGCGTCGTTGTGATTGTGCGTAAAATACTCTTTGAGGATGCGGAGTAGAAAATAATATATGAAGTAATTACCGATATTTAGGTGCGAATTATTTTATTTTTATGTGTACATGGAATGATCATAATACAATATGAATATTGTTCAATATTAAATAAAATATTTATCTAAAGAGCAAGAAAATATTAAAGCATTAAAAAAGGTCACGTTTCCCTTACATTCACAAACAGGAACTACACGTGAGTCAATAAGTCTTCATACTTGCACCTAAACTCCTAAATCTTCCTTATAAATCACTCGATATTATGGCGTTCGGAAATACACTTTGTTTTTAGAAAAGATAGATATAATACATTGATGTAATTTTACCAGTATTAGGTACATTGTGTGTACATGATGTAGGCAAGACCTATAGAAGAGCAAAATGACTTCCGCTCACGCTTGTTTAGGCTCCATTATGCTAATTACCAAGTTTAACCATAATAGATGAACAATCAACTGGATAAATGTAAAGCATAATGGCGTATTTTGGAAACGTTGCTACTACGAAGCCGACGCCGTGAGTGGAATGGATATTCGTATTAAAATGTTATAATTTGAAAGTTGGTGTAAATAACGCGAGTAAATAACAGAAATGCAGTTCAGTCTCTACATGTAAGAACGAATTTGTATGAATTAACACATGTATATAAGTATTACATTAATAATAATTATAACTTTAAAATAAATATCCCTAAAACCTTTCACTTTACTGTAAATATATTCAGGAATGTTTTTCATTTATGTAGAATCTTAAGTATTTCGTATTTTTGTATAGATTTTCTGTAAACTATGGGTGAAGAATTTCACATGAGTTTCTTTTTATCATTGCCCAGTTATTTCAGTAATAAGTGTAATTTTTTAGTGATTTCTTATAATATCTTCGTAACTATGGTTTGTTTAACGTAATATTTTTCGTCATTTCATAAACTCGTCAAGTTTTCAGTATTTCTAAAACTAAATTTCATTTATTTACGGCATAGTTCAGTCATTGTTTCACCAAACTCTAGATGTGTATCGAATTGAAACGTTGTTCTTTGAATAAATTTGAAGAAAATATGTCATATTGTTTTGTTTGAGCTGTTATTTATGTGTGCAGTATAAGTTGTAAATAAATGTATTTCTTTCTTTCTTTCTTTCTGATAGTCACCTGGGACTCTTCAAGAGGAGAGTGAATACGCTCCATAAGAGGGTGTGATTAACTTTTTAGACTTCATCACCACTTATCATCAGGTGGGATAGTTGTCCAGCATCGACCTATTTTCTTTAAACAAAAGATTGACGGACGGATAACGGATCTCTTAGGTATCCATTTTTCATCGGATATATGGATCCTGCCTAATATTTCTTTTGTCTTTTATACGACCAAAAACTGAACAATTAAAAAGGTTATATCGTTATTTGTTACTCATGTTTCAGTTTTATCGTTTTCATTGTACAAGTTTATACAGACAATTTGTTCTTCAGTGTCAGAATAATATTATAATAAGTATTCAGACAAATCCAAATCGCACTCCCTCTTGGATTTCAATTGTTGTTTTGGTGAGCTTTGTGCGACTTATCTAATTACTGTTGCCTAAAACTCAATTAAAATTTGACTACATAGTAATTCGTAAATGTCTTTGTAATTACAGTCATACAATTTTGGATATAAATTAAATAAAGTAATTTCGGTGCTATATATAACCCAGTTACATTTCGAAACGAACCCGTTCAAACATTTGCATTCCGCCATGAAATAGCGCATATTGAAGGAAATTCTAACAATAACTGAAAGTTCCGGTTGCATGGGAGAAAATGAAGGTGCGCTATTTGTATTTTGTACAAAATAATTTATATCTGCTTTGTATTTATATAACAATAGTAATAATAAAGGTAAGAAAAATCTATAGTATATAACAATTAGATGCTTAAACTGCACATTGAATATATTTTTGGGAATTGTAATTGATTAATAGAGTTCGTTATCGGTGTAGAGGCCTTACATTTTTTTTTGGAAATTTTGTCTGCAAATACTACTATTATCTACACACGATATTTAAAATCGCTTAACATATTTAGATGATCCTTGTCATATATGAAATTTTATCCTTTCATCCCAAGGAATAGGTTTATTCCCGCGGAATTATCCAAAGCGGGTAACAAGTTACTAATACGTACATAATTAAAAACTATTTCTAAATGTTATTATACAATCAATATTAATTAATTCCTAATCGGCTACGCGTGAGATATGTTCCATAGTGTATACAATATCTTGAATAAATGCAAAGACTTCACTTTTATACAGGTTTTGCTCTAAGCGACTTATCTTTAATATCTTTTAAAAAATGATTTATGATATAAATATGAAACGAGTATTTAAATATTACATAATAAATTCTTTCTGAATCGAAAAAAATAGGATGTGACAAACGGACAGTACGCACACTAGTGGACCTATAAAGGATCCGTTTGTAAATCGAAAACATTTAACCCGAAAACTAACGTTTCAGCAGTATGAAGGAATAATGTCTTCTAAGTCGTTAATGGAAGAATAGATAGATATTTGCCTAAATCATAACCGAAATTTTGCAGAAATATTCACCTTTTTTTCTATGTGTAATTATTTCAATAATTGAAATAATAACACTGTTCATTGAATTTGTTCAAAATGGCCAAGCGATCCATCGACCAACATCTGAATGTTATTACAAAGTGAATTTTATTTTCGCGTGTAAAATTAGTCTTTTATTCCGAGCGCACTTGTCCCGTGGCCACATCTCGATTCAATGTGTCGTAAAACACTATAATGGTTCCTATTTATTACGGTCAATAAATGTTTTTGTAACACAGTTTCTTTAAAAGTGTCATAATTATAATATTTAAAATGTTGAATGTAATATTAAAAATTATGGTATAAGTAAAGAACGCCTAAGTATAATAAGCACTGAAGCTTAGTAGCTTTATTCCCATTTAACTTGTAATTTCTGAAAGTAATCGTTTTCTCAATTTGCAGAATATAAATCATTCAATTTTTACTCTGTTATAAATAAATAATAAGAAATGAAATTTTGAGAAAAATAAATCTTTATTATTAAAATAATTGCATTTTATAAAAGAAATTTTAGGAAGGATCTGACTCTTAAGCGGTTGCTTCGTTTTCTTTGCAGCCGGCAAAATGTTTATGTGTTGCCTTTAGTGTTTGGCGACAGTTATGTCTTACCATCAGATAGTTTGTCTTCATGTTTCTCAGTTGTTTACATAAAAAAATTACATTGGAGTAGTGGGATAGAATACTAGTTAGACTTCCTCAATTATAAAGAGAAGTTCGTGGCCTGCAGTGCAGTTCAATAATTTAAAGATGTCATTTGTTGAAAAACTATTAAACGCTATTATCCTGAAGCATTTCAATATTTTATGTTGTAATTTACTGGATCTTTTCATGTAAAATAACAGAGCTCTTTTGTCCTGAGAATTGAGTGATAACCGTTTGTCACTCTTGCATTGGGTTTGGGAATTACAACCGCTTTTATTGACCCGGTTAAACTATTATGTTCCGTTTCATTTAAACCTCACATATGACATGAAATATTTTTTTCTACTTAAAATCTTTACTTTTGATAAAATGTTAAAACAAAATTATAAGATTACCCGAAATCGATATGCCTCTAACGCACAAAATGGCAAGTAACAAAATTTTATATAAAAAACATTGAATATTTAATTATAATGAATAAAAAAGGACAAAAGCACCACAGTGGCATCTGTGGTATGGCGACTGGGCATTGATCTGACGCATAATTGTCTGCCTTAGCTAGGAATCTAAGTAAGATTATCGACACCTCGTACAAGATGTAATTTTACTGGGCATTTTGTAGCCTATATCTGATATGTTTACATTGCGAAGTGTACAATGCAACTTAAGAATGAAAAGTCTAAAGTCACTTTTTTGCTACCGTTCCAGAGAAGACTGTGATCCTGACCTGGTCGTTAGACTCATAAAATTCCGTAAACAACCATAAAATAATTGTTAACTATTTAGTCAAAATGAGGGTTTTAGCCGCTCGAGGTCATCTTTATAATTTCAAGATAATATAATTTAGTGAAGTCATGAGAGGGAATTAAACTTTAATAAAGGCTGTTCAGTTTGGTGATGTGGTTTTTATAAAAAAATTCGTGATGATGAACTTGATGTTCACTTTGAATTAAATTTTAAAACAGAGCATTTTACGGCAATGTTAATAATCAAAGTACTTCTTAAGAACGTTTTCGCATTAAACGGTGAAAATTTTTCAAAGTGAAATTTCTTTGAAAATTCAAATATTAAGAGCGAATAAAAGTAAAAGTTTATATTAGTGCTGTTCCACTGTTCGCAGAAACAATTCAGACTACAAGTAACAAAATAACTTCAGATGCGAATGCGATGCCAAATATCATTAACAAAGCGCAAACAAACCAACGGTAATACGTAAATTGTTGAGAACAAAAATGTTGAAAAGTTATTCAACCCTGGCGCGCAACTCGCAAGAATTTGCGGCAAGAATGCATTTCACAACAAAGCTTTTAAATATATTTCAAATTTCGCATAATTTTCATAGATAAGGCAACGGAATGAAAAGAAGATTGTGAGTTCCGTTTCAAAATAAAAGAGCTCTGTTATGATGATGTAAGGACGTTCTCTCAGGTACATAACGACCCATCTAATAGACCGTAGAGTCTACAGTTAAAGAGACATATTGCTTCCTTTCTTTTGTAAAATAGTTACTTTTAGTAACAATGTGGAAATAAAGTACACCCATTAAATTATTTTGTTGAAATTCCATAAACAGCTAATGTGATATATGTATTTCGAAATAAAATTGAAGTATTCGTTGAAAGTACATTAACCGTAATACAGAGACCTAATAACTAAATAATTATTTTATTGTAGATAGAAATAAGATTAATTATAAGAGTAATGAATAGTGTTTATGCTTTATTTTATAAATTTGCAGAAATTATACATAATATAACTTTTACGGAAATAAAAATCTTCCAGTTATGCTTATGCCATGGAATGGTAAGATAAAAAAAATATTTGGAAAATTAATATTCTTTTTGGTTTTGTTACCTACATAAATTATTGTTTTGTTCTACTAAAATTAATTATTTCTTTACTTTGTTCTCAGTTTTCGAAATGTTCTAACCTCTTAGATGAGGCCCTGACGCTCATTACCTTTGAGGCTTTCTCGCTCAGTGTATAAGCATTGCTATACAGAGGGAATACTGCCAGCATTTTGAGTACTACACCACAAGAACCTCGTTACATACCCTTATTTTAACGAATTATTTTATTTTAATGTAATGTTTCTTTGAAATATTATACGTGTACATTGAAACTAGTAGACATTGTTTTTTTTATATAGCTTGAGAGCTGACGTAAAAACGGATAGGCCACCTGATGGTAAGCGGTTACCGTCGCCTGTTGACATGCGTAACACCAGGGGAATCGCCAATTTAACGCCGGCCCTGAAGGAGAGCTCTTTTTATACCTTTTTTGAAGAACCCCATGCCATAGCGCTCCGGGAATACCCAAGAAGGAAGCTCATTCCACAATTTGCACGCTTATTTATTAAGACGCTTTAGAAAGGTAATAAATAAATAAAAACAAAATCTCAGTAACAAAAATCTTTTAGCAAACAACGACATCTAATAATATCACGAAGCGGTATTCTTCTTCAAAATACATTCCAAGCTCACCCTAGTCAACTCGGCTATAAGTTAAATTTTGTTCTCAAAAACTTCTCGTTGCTTAAAAAGCGGTCAACCGTAAATGATTTATCGAGATAAAATTTTATCAATGTTATGAAAATAGTATAGTGTTTAAATCAAAATCATTAAAGGACACTCGTGTGGATGTAATTGAATATGATGAACATTATATTATGGATCATTTTAAACGTATTAGTTTAAGAATATCTCAGAAGTATAAAAGAGAAAAACAGTATTTGTTACATATTTATTTAGGCCACAACTATATTTTAATAAACTTTTAATTAAAATTTAAGTACCTACGATACGAAGTCTAAATAAATGGTTACGGCTACCAATTGAGCACCTCTTTTTTGTTGAGTAGAACATAGAACTTAGGTACATTGTACATAAGGCTTATGTGCTTTCAATCAATTTAAGTCAAGAAAAATTATCAAATTTTATCCACGTGGATATAATATAAATATTAGAAGTACCTAAAGCACTACAGAATTCACCAATTCTACGCCGAAATGAATTCTTTTAACAACTTTTTCAATGAACTTCATTAATGTTAGCGCTCTGAAATAACTTCAAAACACGATAATTGCACAGTTTGGCAAATACTTCCAAAATAAGAGAATTCGTCTTACGTTCATACGGAAGTTAATCAATTACCACGAGTTTTCTAAATATAACCGTTCTGTGGTTCTAAGTTTTTAAATTATAATGTTAGAAAGATAGTGTCGAATTGTTAAAACGAGTACATCACTACCTTCTTCTTCATCGGCGCTTTTTATATCATCAACTAGCAAATCTCCATGTTCACCAGCAATTAATAGAAAAAGGTATGCACATACATATTTATAGTTACAGAAAGATTAACTTAAAACGGTTCTGAGGCTATGGAGTACTCTTAGCGCTGAAGATTTTAAAACTTTTGATACACTTTAATACCGCAGAAAAGCGATCTTTTTCCCCAACAGCTCCACTTCAGTTTAAAGTTTGAGAAGTTGCTCTTCTTTCACGCAAATGCCGATGTTGCGATGTTATGAATTCAGGGAAACAATTTACAGGCTTTTTAATGTTTTGTAAATAAATGTTAAAAGCATAATAATCCATGTTCTTCTTACAGCTTTACATTACACCAAGAAATAACAAGAAATATAGAGGTTATTGTAAAAATTTAATAATGCAAAAACAACAATAGAGAAATCATTAAGAAGTATTTGTTGGAAATGGAAAGCCGGTTGATTATCAAATGTAAAGTGTCACTTGACAGTACTTACAGTTGAGTTAAATAATAGATAATATGAAAAAACAGAAATATTTGTAGTTAACGTTCCTTAAGATTTGTTACGTTAAAAAATCCACTCTAAATATAAAAAGAGACCTGAATTGACTTTAATTATTTTAAAATATGAATGTTCTCGAAAGGTACCACACACTTTTAAACCGTCTCCTTTATATTTAATTGATCGATTTTTTCTCTTCCGTTTAATGTGTAATGTAACTAATGTAATTTACACACACTTACATATATTTAAACAGTGACAATGTATTTATGTAGTTCAATTGTAACAGGACCATCCTAATACCCTACCGCGTAGGGTTCATTAGATGGAATTAAAAATGGAACGTATACAGAATGACTAGTTAGTCTGTTTATATTCGCATTTTTCTATGAAACTACATTTTTACGAATCTGATAGACAGTAAAAAGTTAAAAATGGGTACACATAATTTGGGGATTCAATGAAGTATGTACAACATATACCGTAAATAAACTAATTCAGATTTTGGATGATAATTTTGAGGGCAAATTGCAAAATTCCAAAATCTTTTATCAAAGACGAAAATTTAAAATATTTCTGCTTTTTTAAATTTTGGAAACTATGAACTATTTGAAACAAATACATAATATTAACTTTTATCTAATAATGGAACACTATACCACGCGAGTACTATTCGAACTTGACCAGCTTTTTACGATACCGAAGTAAAGCGAGGTTCACAATAACGGCACCACAGTGGTGTATTATTTGTATGAAACTAAACCAATTTTATTTCCGCTGTAACATCCAATAAATTTCATACCCCTTATCTTAAGGCATAAACCTCTATAGATGGTATTCGATATCAATATATGGAATTCAATATCAGTGGATGGTTGCCCCAATTTTTTTGGTGACATGTATCGTTTATATAAAGCTGGTGTATTTTTCGCTTCAAGCCCTAAATCATCTTTCGAACGCCATTTCCTTCCAGTTAACATGTACCTAACGATTTGTACTAATAATGTACGTATCTAGTAGATTACTGTTATCCTAATACAGAGTTTTAATATCTGGTGTATAGAATACAATCCAAAAACATTTCGATGTGTACATCTTCTTTATTTCTATTTATTATTTTATTCTCGGACAGCAGCCGCGTTATAGATGGGGTAAATTGTACTACTAAATGGACAGCGTAAATCATCTCCATGTGGACTGTTCAAAGACAGCACGTATTTGGCCAATATTCGTAAAAATCTTCTGTAAGAAAGGCTTAGGCTTTGAAATTAAAATGCTCAGTATAATACAGAAATGGGTGGTATAATAGTAAAATGTTTCGCATAATTATAAAAAATATTATGGCTATTATGATAACATGGCATATATTTTATTTCGCTTGTGAAATCTACATTTATTTTATAATTACCATGTTTTTATTAACTCGCTTTTGTAATTTGTGTGGAATTTTGTAATTGATTTTAAACTAACTTCCCGATGAGGTAGATACTTGAAATTTGGACCATAGCTCAGAAATGGATGGCAATGCATGAAAACGTGAATTTCATAGTTTTTACTCCGTTCTGAAAACACGGTACATTACCATTTGTTTTTTGTAAGTTACGAGTCTTACTTGGTGGCTTAGTTTATTAGTGGCCTACAAAAGTTAGAATTTAAAATAGGACCAATGCGTTCAAATGTAATTCATTTCTATTTATTTTTTACTAAACAGGCATTTGTCGCAAAGTCATTAATAAGGGGATGTTCCGCTTCCTTCTTGTACTACATGTATTATGGGTGTCATTAGACAACGTTGCCAATTAACTTCAAACGGTGCGTTATTGTCATTACAAAAAGTGTCTATGGCTTGCTGAAGCTATAATTGTTCGTTTCCATCTGCATATGAAGTACTTTGAGGGCAAGTACAATTATTCGGTCTTAAATATCACCACGTTTCACTCGCAAGTCTGCGCAAAATGTTTCAAGTGTGAAGCCAGAACATGTGAAATTACTTGCAGTTGACACAAGCGTCGTGCAATGAGCGCTTCCTTTTTCTTCAGTCCTGTTTATTTAATGTTTAATAGGATTAAAAAAATGAGTTCATCAGCATTCATTATCGTCAGATGGCTCAAGTGTGCGGTTGTCAGCAATAATCACAAAAAATGCCTTATTTACCAAAATTCCTCTTTGAAATACTTTTAGTTGTTACGGTTTGCCTGATACATAGTAATTCTAAAAGTTATTATATAATAATAATTATATTTTCTTTAGTACTCCAACACAGTTTTCTTGTTAAGTGACAAAGTTTCGAATGATATTTGAAGTTTCCCACCAAGAGACCAGAAACTTAATTCAGTTTTCGACTTAAACACGTTATCTTACGAAGTCTTACGGTTCCTTTCATCTACCTCGCCGTATTTCAAATGATTGGGGCATCTGACAAATTAGTCTGTTTAAGAAATTACTACGACTATGAAGTAGATTAAAGTTGACTACGGAGTTATTAACGAAAATTGTTTTCGTCTATTTTAATAGAAAAGGGGTAGTGCATTAAAATCTTTATCGGTGACTTCATAGTTAGGGCGGACTATTAAAAGTTATTGTTTTTAAGACATGATCTATTGTGCGTGTGAAATTCCTAAATTATTGAACCAATGTGGATGCCGTTTAAGTAAGAGTTTAAATAAACTGTGGTTAACATAATGTTCGATTTAAATAACTTTAGACATAATAAAATAAAATAGTATTTCAATTTTGAAGTAAGCCTCGCACGCATTAGACCGGTTTATTAGTCTTCGCTTAGCAAATGACTGGATAAGTGAAAATAGAGCACTATTATAACTTTAGTTTTTGGTGCTCTATATCTATACCAATATTATAAAGGAAGAGTGCAAATTTAGTAAGTGTATGCGGAAGGTAATCTCCGCAACTGCGGCGCTGACATGTGTCAGAAATCATATTAGCATTTGAAAGATACATTATTCCAGACGGTTATAGGCCATATATCATGTAGTAATTATGATATTCATTCATTTGGTTAATAACATATAGAGGTTAATGTGGATTATACGTACGTTACATCTACTAAGAAAGAAAAGTTAAAAATAAAAGACTACTCAAAATTGATCTTAGTGTTTATAACTCAGAATGCCAAGATCCATCGTCCACAGTTTAATGCAACAGATACTCAACAATCATTGTATTTCATACCAATATTTGATTCACCTCCTAATGTCTATTGTTAAATACCGAAGTCAAATGGTTCAAACAAACTTATGCCATATCTAGACCCCTATTTTACCCACTATCTATCTAAACCCCTGCTTAACCCACTATGTTATATGTTAACCAGTGTCGTTATATAAAACTGCTTACATAACAATATTTAATCACGCTGTACAGGGTAGTATAAAAGACTACTCAAGACTATCGATTGGTTTCCCAAAACTAGCTTTATCTCTTTCTATTATAAGGTAAACATGTATCTTATTCTTTCTTTCGCAGGATCAACTTTCCCTCAGAGAAGTTTTTCGTGGTAATAAAAATGTTATGATCGTTGAAGCAGTTTATGATTTATTTATTCGGCTCGTGATAGTTCGCGAGTCTTCGGAATAATACTCTTTCGCTTCGTGTAATAAAATGATAAACTTCTATAGTCCGCTGTTCGAAAGATATGATGTGATGATATTGTAACTGCGAAGTGAGGTAATACTCAGAATCTATATATTGTTATTTTTTTATAAAACTGTACCGAGGGCTTTGCTTTAATCTTACGATTTCTTTAAGATTAAATAAATCATCTATCACCTTTTTTTGAAGTTTATTTTGATGTTTGTGTATTATTCAAAAACTAACAAACCCGAGATTTGGTCCTACATAAAAACAGCATTCAATTTGATTGATGTAATATAAAAATTGATTAGAAAATCGACAACCTTTCTACATCCCCCTTTGGTATCACACTGCGCAAAGATCATGTATATTATTAATGGATGGGAACAAGCCAACTATGCTGGTAAGATTTAGTACATGATATAATAACAGAGCCATGAGGTTTTTTCAATAAACTTGAGTGGCGTTAACGAAAACCAAGCGATATTTCGTGGTCGTTTTCGCATTTTTTCTTCAGTGTGTGTTAACAAGATATATAATTCGGTATTCCTAATATTACGTAATGACTTCAATCTATTTTGAATGAAGATTTTTAGCATATTTTACAGTTACTTGTTAAAATTTAATAGACTTTGACAACGTTTTATCGATTACCAACTTTTTTTATTGTTATAAATTTATTTCCAAAAGGCTAAATCACTAGAAATATTACACATTCAGAGTGTATAATATGTAATGTAACCATTTAACAATAAAATTTATTTATAACCAATATTGTTACACTAAATACTTATGACATTATATAAAATTACAAGTAAAACTTTGAGGGGAAAATATTACGCTTTATTTATATTATGACGCCGTCTGCAGAGAAATATCGATTTTTTTTCTCTTTGCAGAGATATATCGAAATTTGATCTTTATTCTTTCTAGAGAAAACAAAACCTATTGAGCCCGAACAAAAGTCATTGAGGCAAAATGACTTCATGAAAAATTTGTGTATGACCCCTTTTAAACACCTTCGTGACCCCACCTTGACACGAGGAGGTACATTTTAAAACGGCACCTCACCCTAACTAGTTACGACCTAGAAATATGCTAAGTCAAGAAAATAAATGATATTTCTGTTACCTATAACTGAAGAAACAATTTTTAAGGCGCATAAACTAAATGGAATAAAACTTTAATAATCCATTTTGTCCAACTGTTAAGATTCTTAAATGCCGCTGTGAAAGGAACATTCTATATTGTTATAAATTTACTAGCGGCCCGTTGTTGATATCAATAATCAATTAATATACATACATAATTATACATATAACACACACAATATAATAATAATGTACCTTTACCGAAATAATGTACCTTTGTATGTATTTTCCAAATAGGTGTTGTAGTTCCGCGTACCCTCCGCATATATCGCAGCTTTAGAATGAAAGTGACTTAACTCAAAATTCCTGAAATTCCAGATTTTACTATAAATTTACTTAAAAAGCCTACTCTAAAACCCCATGGTGAAAAATAGCCCGAATTATGAGTGAGAAAGGGAAAAAGGGAAAACATCATACATCAGTCTTCTTAAATTTACTCAAGACCATACATTTTTGAAAACTTTCTTCGTCTTTTCCCATACATTGCAATTTTTGAGTTAAGTCCCTTTCATCCTAAGGGTGCGAATATACAAACTCACAGAATTCGCACTCTCTCTTCACAATATTAGTCTAGATTGAAAGTTATTGGGTTGGTTTGGTTAAAATCTTGTTATTTTACGGTCCACGGTTCCAGGGCTATTTGTTGTAACTAACGAATTCTTAACTGAACGGTTAATTAGGCAATAATTCTGATTGTATAATACCTTTATTATATGTATTTGTTTTCACTGTCTAATAAAGAACCGTTAGAATGGCGAGCAGGATTCAATTCGGAATATTTCGCTAAGTTGACAGAATCCAATGCGGAACTTTCAGCAAGACAGGATAGTTCGGAGTTGTATAAAGAAGTTCAACAAATATTTGTGGGGTGAGAAAATTTTGAAGTTTCCCGACACACTATGTGCCAAGATTATAAAAGTGAAAGCTCGATAACAGACTGGAGTCTATTAGTCATGTTGCAACTTGACAAGCTTTGAAGGAAAAGGAGGGTCCGATTCTTTGGGTGATCTGACACATTTCACTTTGATGCGAACCATTTATCACAGGCTTAGCTAACGTCTGCGTTAGAGAGTTTACACATTATCCGATATGATGTCATCATCGATAGCCACTGGATCGTAGTTGAGCTACGTAGAATTAAAAATTTCCTGGATATAATGTCTGTAACGATCTATCTGTCTGTTACATTGGAGCAGTCAGCAATACTTCATAGTCTCATCTACTCCATACGTTGTGATTGTATATGTATAATGTATATAAATTTTTTGAAAAAGCGAGTGAAATACAATTGCTATAAATTAGAAAAGTCATCGGTACCAAAAAGAAAAAGCAAACGGCTGTTATTGATATACATAATGTATAAATGGAGACCCTTTAGCTCGGTTGGTAGTGGACTTCTCGCTAAGCGACAGGTTCCGACTTGAACTTTTGTGGCATATGAGTGCTTCTTGGATTAACATATATTTTGAAGTAACATAAATTTATGTCTTTGTCATTATGCCAATTAGATTTCAGGACCTTCTAGTGCTGGGATGTCATTGTGAAAGCATTTTTTTAAATATTATTCGATTCGAAATTAGGGTTGTAGCAATCCCATAAAATACTACAAGAGATAATAGGTTTAAACAATTAAATATTTAAATACAAGCAAAGAAAATTATAATAAATTTGAAAAAAGGGTTTGAAATGAAATATATGCGTAATATTAAATTTGATTCTAATATTCAAATATATGAAACCTTTAGGTGCGTAAATAATAATGTCAATAATTCTGATTACAAATACAAATTAGGTTTTGTAAAATTCAGTAAAATTATATGAATAATATTTAAATTAATTGTTCTCCAAAACATTACCGCAAACTTACACAGTCTGTATACAATCAACAGACAAGAGTACAAAGGCCTTTATAATATTTGATATTATTTGCTTTGTTTCAGCATGACCAAGAATTTGCAATACATTGTTAATTTATGTAGAATATTTAAATAATACTAGTAATGTAATATCAGCTAATGTAAACACAAATTTATGTGTATAAATTCTTACTTTGCATTAACTCCTCATATTATAAAGTTAATTCATACAATTATTAGTAGAAATAGGAATTTTTAAATTGATTTTCCTCCTAAGATTTTTTTAAAAGTATTATAAGTAAGCCTATGTCCATCAGTGGACCTCTAAAGGCTGATGGATTGATGGATGGATGGATGATTATAAGTAAATTAAATCAATATAAAATACGTGATTTCTTTGTAAGATAGTATTTATATAACTAGTAAAATATATAAAGAATTAGATGACTATTTCACATACCATATTAAATATAGGTAAAAGTTAATAAATATTATTAATTCACAAAAACTTCAATTAGTGAGAATAAAAGAAGATTAAAAAAACTCACCTGTTCTACCCAAACGTTCGTTGTCATGATTTGATTCTTAAGATTCTGAAAAGAAGAGAACATGATTAAATAACTTTCATGAATCATAAATATTAATAAATATCATAGATTCTCGGTTAACATCAAATTAGCTTTCAAAAAATAAAATTAGGGTTTTTTATTATATAGAATATTTTATTTACAATAAAATTCAGAATTTTAGATAGAAAAATGTGTGCTACTAATAGACTTATCAGATACCTAATGTTATCTGAGAGGCGGAGAAGGATAAAGTCATGGTTCTATCTGAGTTTTCATTCGGTACGTATGAGCTCTGTCCATATTATTATATCTTTGAGCAAAAATTTCAATTGACTTTTCTATTTACAATGTCATAATTTTTTTTTATATTTTAATATCTATTTTCTTATACTAGGGAAGAACTAAGCTTTTAATAATAATTCCAGTCATAAAATTTCCTATTTTCTGTTCTTTATTACTTCCAAATGCCTTTACAAACACTTAGACGGTTGTCATCTTGTTTCCTCGTGTATACAGGAAAATTTTATTTAATCGGCGCTCACAGAAAAGAAAATTAGTTGAAAATAATTTGTTATTTCTGTAACAATAATTTTAGCGAAAAGTGTGCTTAGAATTCAAAACAAAATATGATAATATTATATTTTTAACTTCAAGAATAAGACATTCCGAACTAAACCCTAAATTAGAAACATGTATATATCAAAAATATAAGACAATCACACGTCAGTGTGGAGCAATAGAAATACAGATTTACTACTAACGTATTAATTTTCACTAGTAACATATTGAAAACCGAACCAAACAGTAAATCATAAACAGAAAACAGCAACAAGCTGTTGAGTGATGTCTGACAAATAGAAACGATAGGATTATAACATAAAAGCCGTTGGGAAAATGGCTCTTCGTGTATCCAATGACAATTTGTCTCGTTGACGGAACGCTGACAGGACGGATCCATGTATCCATGTGACTATTGTTCGGAACTATTGCTGGAAATAAAGATTGAGTTTTTACACAAAGTTTTGTTAGTTGCATTTTTATACATTAACATTTGTTGCAGAACTGTTAGAATTAAATTCTTACGAGTATACATTTTAATATACATTATAACATATTTATACTGGTTTTTTGTATCAATATTTGGAAGTTTATTTATTTTTATTAATTTTATTGACATTCCGTAATTATTTATAAGAATGTGAGTTATTGATTATAGTGTTACAAACAAAAAAAAATCCTTAAAATTAATAGCATATTTGAGTTACAATCTTCCCAGCCAATGATAGACAAAATGCTCAGATAGTTACTAATGTCACCATTTCTTAGTATTTACATATGTATAGTGAGAAATTAATACACTTAAAAGTTTAGAATATCCTGTTACTAGTGAGCTATTACATTATTCAAAAATAACTATTAAGACGTAGGCACTATTTAACTCATTAAAATGTCTGATGGAACTTTCATTCCAAGTTAAGAAAATTGCTGATAAAATTTATGATTAAAACACTCAAGGCTATCGTAATTTCATGGAGCATAACTCAAGTAGACTATACGAGAATTAACTAGTTCGATCATAGTTGAAGTTGGGCCTTGAGATGAGCGTGAAGTTGACTTTAGTTTAATGAAATTTCTCTGGAACAATCGAACAACGTTAACAGGACTTGATTTACAATAGCCGGTAACTGATATCATCGTTACACTATTGGAGATAAATTAACCTGAAAGGCTGTATCACATTCGGCTAAAATAAATCATTGTTAGTTTAGATTGACGATCGACATACTTTCTGTGTTTTTAAGTATAATAAATTTATAATATTATCAAAAAGTCAGTATATTCAATGTTCAATTTTGATCAATACGTGGCTTCAGACGTCCCTAATTATAGTCAGTTATAACTACGTTAAATTATAGAGGGTACAGATAAGGAAACCCAAGGAAAATTTATTTCATCCACGTGATACCATGACGCCCTTATCACAAAGCCAAATGCGCTCATTGCTGCCGAGTTGTTGTAATTATCTTAGATCTGTATTGTAAGCCGAGGTCGATGATACCAATAATAATTAGTGATAATAGTAATGAAACCGAGAAGAAACAACAATAGATTAACTTTTAATGGCGATGTAAATTTATAAAATTTATCCAACTAAACTAAATCACGAATATAAGGAGTTGAAACCATGTACTCAATGAATAATTATATTTCCTGGTCGAAAATGTTTAAAAAGCTATTTTTTGGAACACTAAAAATAGATTTATCTGCATTTGTTAGAGAGAGAAAGATGTAAGTTCTTAATATTTAATACGACATACATAGTTCGGAACAACAAGTGGCTTAGTTGTCAAATGGCGAAATATATTTCCAACAGGTAAGTAAGTGTACGATACTCTGTATTATTCAAATGATGCTCCTCCCAACTCATTTCTTCTGTTGTGGAAGTTTGAGTTAAAACTGTTATACTTCGTAGCTTAGTACTTAATTACACGTTATGAAAATTTCAGAAAGGGAAACAGTTTTAAAAATAAATTGTAAATGATCTCCTGACTAAATCGTTCGGGAAATTCATTTGGTTTTTCGTTCATCCAAATTTTCTTTGTTTTAAGTCTATAATCCTGACGACGGCATTTTTTTGTTATTATTTTCCAGACAAGTTTCAAATAGAAAAACTTACAACTAGAAATAGTTTAGTTGACAACACGAGGTAAATATTAGGATTTCCATCGCTGAGTTAGTGTACAGTACAGTACTTCGTATTATTCAAATGAAGCTCTGCCCATCTCGCTACATTCTACTATTAGGGTTTTAAGACGTCTTATTTTGATGTGAATCATCCGTCTTCTTTTTCTTCGAAGAATCTTACCTGAAACTGTTCTTGTTTTTTTAAAGTTGTGAACTTCTGGCATTCGAAGGCTTGGATAAGTCTGAATTAGATATGTATGTATATTTGGATAAAATATTTCAGCATCTTCATGTAACTTCTAAAGACATAAATAGAACATGTTGCTTAAAATAAATAATCCTCGATAGGCTACTTGATAGTAAAGTATAAAAACATATCTTATTTAAGTGATTTTACTTCAATCCATTGTCTTTATTCACGAATAACCCATGTAATCTTAAATCCATTATTGTTAAGGATCTAAGTATGGGTATTGTACTTATATCGAGATACTTTCTCAAAAGTGTTGGATTGTTCTTATATGGTGTGTTTTTATAATCTTCTCTACCACGTGTCCCATGAACAAAAATCTACATTCGCTTTCATACCACGTTTCTGACAAAGGATACTGATAGTATTAGAATATCTCATATTGAAAAGCCGCCACGAAATTTGAATAATTTCGTTCGTCAGTTACATGTGTGACGGGTCTATCATTTGACAAGGGAGTCAGGTCAAACGGTTTTCGCAGAGTCAGCCATTGTAATCCTATCACATGCCTATGGTTAAAGATTGCACTCAAAAGAGCGAGATGGGTGACTTTTTTGTCTCTAGTGCAGTTGCTTTTGCTTTGGGTGAGTTACTGAAAGCTGCCAACAAAACAGAACAGTTTTACAAAATTGCATTGATGCACAACATTACTCACTTAAGTGATGGCGTAACACCCAACTAACTTCCATCCATACGCTCGCCAAACTTTCATCTAGATTCCTTTAACTTTAATTACCAAAGACTTCACTTCAATTACTGAAGACTTCGCACTCGGCCACAGATAAAATTGCATTTCCCTCTCTCGCAAGAGGCTTGTACCTCGTTAATGGGGGATTCTTCTCAAGTTGTTAATAACGGGCATTTCGAGGCGCTTTAGTTCCTTTATTACTTTTTTGGTTCCCTGTCTAATTTTCTTCACTTGACGTTTTGAAGATACGTGAGTTGCCCATTGGAACTTTTAAGTGTAATAAGTGTAAATAATAGTGTCGAAATCTATTCCGCACAGGTTTAAACTTTCGTAATTACCATGTGTTGGTTTAAAAGATGTGCTGAGGAGTTTCTTTTGCCGTTTCTTCTCCTCAATGTTAAAGCACCTTTTCGAAACGGCAGTAGAAGCAAGAAATTCGTGCATAAGTGTATTTACTTATACCAATATGAGTAAATTATTTTGAATTTGAATTTGATGTAGATTCTGATATTAAAATATTATTTTTCATGAACGACGATTGTTATATACAATTAAAATTTTAGTTTTCATAAATTTAAGACACACCTGCTTTCAGCGGGATGGAGTTCAAAATTTTTTGCAAGACACTAAGGATGTGTATTACTAGTACTGTACGTCAATAACTATGTACTAAAAATAACACCCATGATACAAATGAAATACAAATAAATTTTAATTTAACTTTATTTTCATCGTTTGCATATATTAATATTAAATGCAAAAATAAATGATATTTATGACAACATTTTACGCACTAAAATATAACTATAGTTGTTTTCACCGTGTAATATTGCCGTCTCATGCTGACCTTAATCAAATTAGAAAGTTAAATTACTCATCAAGCGGGAAGCTCGTCATGTTCAGGGTGTAACATTTGAGCTGTTCGGTTTGAAATTGGTTAAAGGTGACACGTTACAACGTGGGATAATTAATACCCTTGGGTAACATGATTTATAAGTTTACTCACTACAGTGTCATGGTCACAATATAATTTGTATGACAGGAACTAGTCAACGCTAAGCAAAACTTCTACGTGGTTGAGTAGAATCGTATGTGACAATTTAATGCCAAATAATAAACAAGAAAGACATATGTCAAATAAACTATAATCAAGCCATGTTTTTAATGAGTGTGGCTATAACTTCACGTGTTTTCACTACATAGCAATTTTCATTGAGATTGGTCAAGCAGTTTTTGAGTTATTTCGAGACGCATACGAAAATTTCAACACATTTATACAGTAGTATAGATAATCAGAT
>PDGT01000048.1:1107624-1161889 GCA_003671415.1 Megathymus violae | reverse complement strand
TATGTCTAAAATATATTTTACTAAAATATCTAAAATATATTCTACTATAATATTTTCGAGATTGATTCCTAACACAGTTTTTCTTCCTAACGTAGTTATTGTGGCTACTTCTGGAGATTTTTTTTTTGACATAAACAAAACAAAGTAGATCTCGGTACATCAAAATGTTTTGCAGCTTTCAAATAACCCATCTTTTTTTCTCTCATTATCTTTATCGCTTCCGCCATTTTATTTGTGTTCCATTTTTTTCGTTTGGCCAATGAATCAGTGAACGCCATCATGAAAAATATACAAAGTTAAAATAGTTATCCAGTCAGATGATCTATTGGGATCCAAGTATGGAATGGTCCATAATTGGGCCTCATGAACTGTCCATATTTGGCATTTCATACAAATTTTTATATAAATTCATAGTTATATACAAAACAAAATAAGACAATAAAATACCTTTAAAACTCATAAACAAACAATTATACAATGCGTAGAAACAATAAATAGGGTGCTATATCCAACAACATAAAAAAAAATACTTAATTTTTACGTAGCTTAAAAAGTTTTCTGACAACGGCAAAACTTAACACTGTTACAACAGACACGCAGTTCGCTCGACTCACTAGTTGGAACTTGTACGCGCATATAGTGATTGAAAGAGATGAATAATCATTGCTTATAGTGCATAGCAGTATTTGTTTAAGAGAAATGCCGGTATTCCAAATTAGGAATACTATTCCATATTTGGTTATTTTCCTCTAATCAAGCCATGTTTTTAATGAGTGTGGCTATAACTTCACGTGTTTTCACTACATAGCAATTTTCATTGAGATCGATCAAGCAGTTTTTGAGTTATTTCGAGACGCATACGAAAATTTCAACACATTTATATAGTAGTATAGATAATCAGATCTGAGCTTCGTGGTAACTGAAAGAAAGACCTATAAAACAATAGTCATAAAGTCATAACGGCAAAATTACACCATGCAGAATAGCACGACGTCACAAATTACATAAGCTCATAAACGCCACATTAGGGTACTTTATGGCAGGTTGTTTTGCATAGTGTTTGGTTATATAAAAATATATATAAATAATGTCGAGAGTAGCTTCTTTTCTACAACAGTAACAAAATTGTATGAGATTACGTGTGCCTTAGTGGGCATGTCTTAGTCTTGTTTCAGGAAGCGCAGTGTAAAATAGTACCCGTCGTTTGCACTACGTTTATTCTGTAATTTTTGGTGTTACCGTAAAAAAAATCCAATGAAGCCCATAGAATTAGAAGTGACAGTGTGCTAAGAATTCAAATTGTGTTGAGCGTAATGATGATAACTTTAGGAAAAAAGTTCTTCTATTGGCGGCCATACCTTGATGGCGGAGTGGTCTGATGACTTGAAGGAAACAATGGATATCCATTGGATTCAGAAAGGCTCAGAATTGGTTAGTTAGGACAGTGTCACAAGTTAGGAAATACTTATATCAAACATTATTTTTACATGTCAATTTTATGAGGCAAGAGAAACTAACATAATCGAAAAGATTTTTATAGCCTTTCCCAAGGGCATAAGAATATACCCCATTTCCATTGTTACACAATACCCTTCCCTTGTTGGGTCAGCATAAATAAAAAAGGCTGAGCTCTCGCCGTTTCTAATAACAACAGCTTTCATTATAGTTCCTTTGTAACATATTACTGCTCTTAGCAACCAGTTAGAAACCTACACCCACCTCTCTCAGACATTCAAAGTTGGAGATAGAAAAGAAAACGACATGCATGAGAAGAAGCCAGAGAATTGCGGCCAAAGAACAGCATTTTTTTTTCAATACAAAACTAACACAATAGACGTTCGGTTTCGGAATACAGTTCATACTATAAGTTATAACATTATTCAGTATCTTGTGTTACAAAAATGTAAACAGTCGAATAAGATGTCGTAACAGGGCCAGTTTTTAGAGTTCTGTACTCGGCTCTTTCGAAGAAGGTCAAACGGCCCTTTACGCGGCTTGGCAGTAATCACTTCTTGAACCAAAAATGGAACTATAAAGAAAGCTAATTTCTAGAGACGCTTACTTCGTATAAATTCGAAAATGTTATAGTAATTGTAGCGTATATATTTAAAATTGATAAACTAATAGATTAGGGCACTTACACTACAAATAAATTTGTATTTGTGCATGAGGAAACTTTAAAAGGGATTTTTCATTGTACTTACAATTGCACTGGCATCATTCCAGAATTATTCTTTATAGGCCAGACGACAAAGTCGTATTGGCAACGGTCTGGTCACTGAAATATGATTTAGTAAGGGAGTCAAAATATTAAACGCAACCCAGAAACGACTGGTGAATTCAACGTCAGAAATTTGAGGAAACAATAATTTTCTTTAGAGAATATATTTTAAAGTTATATCGTCGCGGACACTTAATAATTTTAAACCGAGACTAACCTCTCGGTTTGGCCTCGCCGTGACTATGATCAATGAAACTCGGACGAAACTTCAATGTAAAACAGATGAATGTCGTGAGTTATTTTTAAAATTAAAATAAGAAGAGATAATGTTTAATAAGCATTAAGTTAAATTAATTAACTTGTTAATAAATTGTTATAACTTAATTGTACATAAATGCTGAACGTCGACATATATTTTTGAAGGAGTCCAAGGTAAAGTGATTGAAATATATATATTAAAAGTATTGACGAAGCAGAGTACATACTCTTGTATTTTTTATTATTTCGTTTTGTAAACGGAACAATATATTACTTTTATATACTTAAAATTATTAATAAATATATCGGTGAATTTGAAAAATTAAAAATATTGTTTTAAATTATGAGTAGTAAACTAATGCTAGTATAATATTATTTTCAAGGTTTCCGAAACCATTTGTCATAACTTTTTAATATGCTTTTGAATCTGTGGTAAAATAGCTACGTCAGTACAGTAACAGGCACTTGATACATTATATGTATTTACATGAAACCAGACAAAGAACCATTAAAAATGATATCCATAAAATGCCTACTAAAATACTTCAAGGCATTGAACACATACAAATGAAAGAGCAATAAAATATATTTATTGCCAAAATGAATACAGAAAATATTTCAATATATGAACAATAATCGGTGTATGCAATTTGATGACATAGTGTTGTCGGACAAAAATAAAACATTGAATATCAAAATGAAATTGAATGATAGCGAACGGCACGGGCTTCAATTTCATTTACATTTTTAACGTTAGTGTGTATTAACAATTAATTATCTGATTTCAAATGTAAGTTCACCAACAGAACTCAAAGAAGTAGGATGTTATATGTGGAGGACATAAAAGAAATGCAAAGGGAAGTTTATACTAATATTATAAAGAGGAAAGCATATTTTTGTATGTTTGTAACGAATAAACTCAAAAACTACTGAACCGATTTTAAAAATTTTTTCATAATTAGAATGTTACATTACCCTTGAGTAACATAAACTATATTTATTACTAGAAAAAATACGGGATCCTTGCTAAAACCTCAGTAACGTGAACCAAGGTGTAAAAAAAATTGCTTAAAAATTTCTTTCATCGCATACGCTACCGAAACTATTGATAAAGTACACCCGTGCAAAGCCGGGACGGAGAGTGCGAATTTTGTTATTTTGTGTGTATGCGGAGGGTAAACTCCGGATTCACGGAACCTATTTTTGTACAATTCCTTTACCATTTCGAAGGTACATTATTCCGGATGAACATAGGCTATATATTTTGTGTTTATATACGTATAATATATTTATTACTACTCCCAAACGTAATAAAGGTATATTCGTTCACAGGAAAGAAGGATGCCAAATGAATGAATAAAGTATATTTAATAAAGGCTAATCGATTGAATGAATAAATGTAACGATCAAAATAAACGAACGTCTCTGATAAAATTCGAAAGTAGTTAATTATTAGATTAAAATACCCAAAAAATTACCAGCATTATTAGAACATTTAAAGCTTATATACCAGAGAAGTTTACTTTGATTTTTAACCTAAATTAAATTTACATAATGTTAACACGACAATTCAACGTTACCAAAGTCATTAACAAGATGGACATAACATTTATTCCAATTCCTACAAGGAGTATTATTGACTGTTTGTGTTTACATTTTTATTCCCTGCCTTATATATCATTAGATATAAAGCTCTTTCCACACTTTACTTTTCACAAAATACATTTTTATAAATTTAGTAAACGCTCAACTTTGCAAACTTAAGGGACTGGACCTGTTATAAATTCCAAATCAATATCCTATGCTCGTGGTACATCCTGACGAGAAGGAGACGGAGCAATGGCGCTCTTGCTCGCGGCGGCTGGGCTTTGGATCACCCACGTAATCTGACAATCCTGTTGGTACTCGTCCACTGTCTAAGTAACTATCGTTCTATGTTAATATGTTTAACGTATTTTTTTCTGCAGTTGCGGAGAGTCAATAATAACCGAGCAGTCTCACTTTCTTTTTGGCCGTTGTTAATGCTTTTGGTGATAAAGTCTCTTAATTTTTTTTGAAAAATTTTTGTATATAAAATTCATCTTAACGAGTCACTAAATTGCCGAACAACTAAACTAATTTTGATAAAAACATTGTGTAATTACACACAAAAGGTTTCTTAATGCTTTAGCTTCACAATTTGATCCGCTAGTAGGTGGGGTTGTGATCGGATTTAGGAAATTAGTTTTATTATTTTTTGACACTTTTGCGTAGAACAATGTCTGTTGAGTCTGCTGATAGGGTACGAAATTCTCTCTCTTACTTCACAATGAAATGAATCAATGAATGAATCAATGAATGAATCATCAATGATTTCATTGACATAATAATTATATACATACTTAAACTTTTACTAAAACATTCGCTTAGACTCGAATTTGGGAGCCAAATATTAATAAAGCAAATTGGCAGTGTGTACACCGCCTTGTTACTTAATGCGACTCCAGTTTTATGGTTATGGGCCCCATACTATGGGAGTTAGCGTTACGATACGGCCTAGTATACATCGACATAAACTTTTTGTCAAGCAAGATGTACAAACAAACATTTATAATAAAAAAAACTGGATACATAAAACTTTGTTAGTTCTAAGAATCTTGATGTTTTTTTAGCTGTGTTGGCAAAACGAAAAACAGTTTTTCATAGCTAATAACAATAAACTAGTTAAACACCGCAGATATTATTATGATGATAGTAAGCAAAATACATTGTTTTATAAATCAGTGCTGTGTGTGTTAATATTTCGTCTGTCCAACGTTTCATTTTGAAGGAGAGCGGTGGAACGTAATGGATTGTGATACTTACAAGGAGATGGTACTTACAAAGATAATTAAAATGTGTCATTGATGGATGATGGTTGGACAAGGGAACGACGTCAAAATTGATAAAAATCATACTGAAGATAAAGTCGATACACAGAACAAAAAAATGTGACGTGTTTTTAAATTAATATATAGATCTGAACGTAATCAACTGGCTTCAAGCGTTCTCCTCAAGGTACCGGTGTCGCGTCTCGGGTTTTGAGTAAATTTGGAGGCCTAGTGTGTGCACCACGCTGCTCCAGATGTGATTGATGAAGAAATCAGTGACTAATCAAAGGTGGAAACTCTTACGTCGTTCAAAGGGCTCTCATACAATAAAAACATTTCTTCAAAACGATATTTATCGTATGTATAACATGACGTTCGGACAGAGAAGCTTTTAAGATTTTTATCAGCTAATAATTTTTTATTTTAATCGCTATCTTACCATTTCTATTCATCTATCTATTTATTTAAATTCAAATTTGTCACACACCTCAATAAATTTTCTTTTATTCAATTAATGAGTTAGTTACTAGAGTCATAATCGTCAAGGACAATAAGAAAATATCACCACAGCAAGAAGCACGAATTAGGGTACAAACGAGGATTCCTTGTTCTAACAACCCAAGTATAATATGTGTACATACGACTTCTAGCGAACCCTAAAAGTAAGTCCAAAATTTATTTAGCAGTTATTCAACAGTTATGTAGTCACTAATTAATATAATTTAATTCGTAATATATTAATCGATTTAACTCTTAACATCCGCTAGAGGTCGTACGTCTTCGACAAAACAAGGGCAAAAAATACTGAACCATTTTCATCCTGAATTTATTGTTTACGTAAATAGCACTGCGTACAAATGAAAGATATTTCGATGACAGTCTTAGAAGCGGACAGCGTTGCTTTGTGCGACCCAGCACTGGCGGTGCCAACGCCATTACGCCGACGATATTGAGAAACGATTCGTTGAATGGAAATTTTTATTCTCAAAGCAATTTTACTCGTTTTCTTGAATGGAACGTTCAATATGTAAAGGCACCAGGTATTACAGAACGAGTTCAATGGCAGCATGAAGAAAATAATCTGGAACGAAACAACATTTCCGAGAGAAAACACACTTTGAAAATCATGTTTTCTCTCGGACTTGATGATATTTAAATGGAACTTCCCGGATGTTTAATTCGTAGTTGATATAAATTGTTTTGTGTCTTCAATATTTCAATGTAGTCTCATGTAAACAACAGTACTCAGAAATTAACCGCCGCTCACTTGTGTTGCATAGAAAATTTTAGAAAGTAACGGAACGTACATGCTGTGTACAATGTCATAGATGAGACAAAATATATGACGACTCGGTGTGTCAGTTTAAATGATTTTGTACGAATAATAAAGATTTATTAAATATTATTGCGTACATTCTTGCTAAATATCCATTTAAAATTTATATTTGATCGAAGTTTAAAGTGATAGTTTAGTAGTTATATTAGTATGTATATAGTTATATTATTTTTTATTTGTTTTATTTATTAGTTAGTTTTAATTGTTTCTTGTCTTTCTTAGCAATCCAAGTATCATCCACAACTTGACAATGCAATATATCCCGACCATAAGTGACTAATCGAGTAATAATCAAGTAATTTGGGTGCGGTCGCTAGTCAGATGGGTGGTATACATTTTGAGGGTTTCTGTGCCTGAGACGAATAGTTAAGCCAGTTCTGATCGCTACCATCAGATAGCAGCCGTTAAGAATAAAGACTTCCGGCACTTGGTTAATTACTAACTCCTGTCAACAATCTACAGGAGCAGTGTGTTGGAGATTCCAAGTCTCGTCAATTACATAAAGTAGGGCGGGAAGTGTTTGCACTCCAACTTCAAAGGTCGTTACTCTCTTCCAATTTAGGCAATATTTAAGTATGAAAATTGGTATTAAGAATTGTTGTTGTTTGGTTACGAGTAGATATTATGATATGGTAATACCCGGTATACATACAAGGTGTATTTTATTTATTAATTTCATTGCACCGTCAAAGTGAACACTAATACATGCACAACAGAAAAAAATACCATTACAAAATAAGCGTCACCTAAATTAAAGGCGCAAACCAATAATATAGAGAACCGCATGAAGTTGCAAAAATCAAAAAGATAATAATAATAAAATACAAACATATTTGTAAGACTTGAACCCATGTAGGCTACTGAGAGAGAGAGAGTATTTTTGGAAGATTTGGAAAAATAACCATGACCGGAAATCCAGCTCATTACTACCAACTACGGGGTCATCAATATTTACTATTATGCCATTATAACTAAGTTGCAAGTATGATTTTGGTCCAATGAAATCGTCTCCACAAAATTCTGACACATTTCAAAAAGTACAATAATTATTTTGAAATAGCGAAACGAAAAAATCCAAAAAATTACTTCCCATAAAAAGAGAAACAATAGGATAAAATAACTTGTAAAACTGATTACTGATTTACTGGCTGATAAGATAGAAAAATGAAAAGTTAATCGAAATCTTGTTTATGCTTTACTTTTGCAAGGAGTTTTTCTGTGATACAATAACAACTCCAATAATATTTCGTTTCTTTTATCTGGGTTTAGTAACTCAGGTTTGTAGGTTTAGTGAGTAACGGTACAACGATAAACATATAGTAATATCATAACATTACACTTGTAACTGAAACCTCATGTGCTGTTAGCTGGTTTTCATTTGTATCTATTACTAGCAGACCTTGCAGACATACTCTTGCTTGAACACTTGACTTGTCTGATATTAGCGAATGCAGCAAATGTTTTTTGGACAAATTTCCCAACATCTTATATGATTCTTAACCATCCAGGGACTCACTTAAACACACAACTATTTTAATTAAAATCGGTCCAGCATCTTAAGTGAAATTCAGTGACATACATACGCACAGAAGATTTTTTTACATAAAGACTAGTTGCCAATCACAAAACATGATTTTGCATCCTAAAAAACAACTCAATTTTATCAGACATTTAATGAATCATTCATGTTCACTTCATTCACTTAAATCATCCTTGTGAATCACGCTATTAGTTAATGCCGCATGAAACTTCCTGCTGGACTTCTTTATATTATAGCGGTCTGATTGTCATTCAGAGTTTTTTGTATCCACAGATATTTATTTCCAACATTACGAGTCCATACATTTATTCTATAGCTGTTTCTTTTAAGATTGACGATGACAAATTAGTTCACTCTGCTGTCAAGCTATTCGCTGAAAATAAAATGAAACATCATCACTTTGTTGATGCCCTATTTGACTCGTAAATCATAACATTAAATTACTTTTGCTACTGTACATATGTATCGAGCTTCGTGTTAAAAACATTTTCCTCTGGTGTAGGTTACCCAAGGATATGTTATTCCAAACCAACACAACAAACATACGAATAGAACATTGAAACTTTCTGTTTCACATAAAATTATAAAGTTGGAAATTATTCAAATATTCATAATTAGGTACAAAAAGTAACATTCTCATTCATCTTTTTACGACATTGTTAGTATATAATCCATACTGATATTGCCTCTGGTTTACGAGTATGCAGACTTACAGCTTATGATACTGGAGGGCCTAATTTAAGGAGATTTACGATGCTCTCGAGAACATTACCTGCTGACGTAAGCAGCGTAGTAAAATACTAACGCTGTAGAAGTTCTTTCTCTGTTACATATCGGTTGCTTCGGTACTCAATACTGTTTATTGAATAGAAACAGTCCAAGGTTTCACAATGTTGTCGTTAAAGAATATCATTCATAGCGTGTAGCCGTACATCATTCATCGATACAATCCATAATTTTCCTGGTACTGGGTTGGGATACAATAATGTGTGGATAGCAATAATAATAATCGGATACTTACTTACATATAATAATAAGCGTAAGGTTTTACTGCAAAAAAAACTCACGATTTTTGTGTTTTTTACCGATATTTTGACCTAATTACAGGAATCATGGTCACGGTGAGAGAGCGGTGGAGGGAAGAAACCCTTCTTTCTAGTTAAAATACATAATGTCCATGATAATGTAACTTTAAAATTTTATGTAAGTTTATAATTCACTACGATAGCCATGTGTGGATTGGTAAACTTCTGACATAGATAAGAACATTATGGGGAACAGTGAATATGTCATAATTAATTCGTAATACCCACATAATTTTAACAATTAGAACGCTATTCTGGATTCGATCTCTAGTCTTCTGTATGTAGGGTTGACGTCACAGCCCTGAATAAGAAAACTCACTTGTCACTGGATCCGAATAAAATAGAACTTTTCTCAGTAACTCATTTGATGTCAAAGCCAGACTTTTGTAAATTGTATTTGTAAAAATTAAAATATGTAACAAGGGATCTAGCATCCATTTTAAACTAGATACGTGACTAATATCATAGATATAAGACTGTCAGTAACATAAATTAGTTTCATGTTTGAGGAAGATAGATAGATAAATGGATAAATGTTACAGTCTGTTAGTTTCGTTTTGTTTTTCGTCTATATCTATTCGGAAAATATATCTTTCAAATGGTAAAAGAAGTTTTTAAATTAGGTGCCATGGTTCCGTGGGATTACCCTCTGCATAAGCACAAACTCACAAAATTTGCACTCTTTATAATACTAATATTAGAGTAGATTTAATATTATAATATTACGTCATTTAAAAGCCGTTCTTTCGATATTTTTTCGATAAACTGCCAACCTTTGTCAATGTTAATAAAATTAAATGTCGTTACATTTGTGACATTGACTTTTCCCAAAATGTTGCTGAAATTGAACATCTGTGCAGAATAAGGTGTCATCGTCTTTATCGTTTTAGTAACATCAATAAACTAACTTTTTTATGATTTACAACATTTTAACATTTGAATCAAAAACGCAGTGCATATCTAAAACTAACATTATGCTTCCAGACTGTGACAATCCAGCATAAAATTTAACTCGTATATATTCTAATAACGTACCTTCAAGAAAATATAAAAATCAAAATCATTTAATCATTTAAGTATGTTATTAATACACTTATGTCACGTATACACGTCAACACGTCATACATGTATACACGTAATTTTTTTTACTACCCTTTGGAAAAGTGGCTTTGATATTGAGGAGAAGGAACGCCAAGAGAAATTCCTTAGCAAATCGTACAAAAAATAATTTGTAATCTTAACAAATATTTTTATTTTTCAATTTGTGAAATATTGAAAACAATTCCGTCATCAGCATCATCTTCATTATTATTATCATTATCATGACAACAACCTTTATAACAATTGTCACTAAGCTGCTTTCATAATGTGAGGGATAAAAACGATTTTATTTTACCATTATGCTGACTATACCGAGTGGCAGACCTCACAAACAGAACATCACGGAGAATTCCAAGTAGGTGTGGCATAAAAAATTCGCGTTTCATTCTTGGCCGGAAACACGTCGAGGATGATATTTGTGTTACGAATTGCTTACTACGAGTATTCGCCGTCCGATCATTTGTCGACTATTGACATAAAAAATGCAGGTTTCCAAATAATTTTTCCTTTACGAAGCAAATGGTAATTGATATCCTTGAACATTATATAGAAATGTCAAAGCTATTCGAGACTGAATAATGAAAGGCGATCTTCTAGCTTCAATAGAGGATTTTTCATGCCGTGAAAGAGAACAACTTAATCTGACGTCACAGCTACGAGCAGAAACGTTTTTCCTACAGCGTCCCTGCCAACAATCAAACTCGCAATAGTTGGGGTGAAGCAAACAGTCACTGGCAGACAGCCAGCTGAACTAAACAGAAAAAGAAGGGAAACCAGTTATTTCTGAGATATATTTCTTCCAGTATTTAAAATATTCGTGAAAGCATGAATTGATTTAAATGTACGCTTGTACGCTTTTTTAAATTCAACAAAATTATTCATGAGTTTTCCGTATCCGTATTGATGGGATCATAGGTTAATGGTAAATTGAACATTCACTTAAGAACATAGAAAACCTCATTATAAACATAGAAAGAAAATATTTTAAAGTATTGAAATGTCCAAGACATGGTTTCTAATATCTATATATTATTAATACATGAAGAAAATCCTTTGTACCCCAATTTCTCCTTCGGCTGTTAACCATTTTTTTATTTTTCTCTGGTTTGATAGCTATTGATAAACTTTAGTTTTATCAACATACTCACAAATAATTGTAAACGGAATGTTATTTAATGGTTGGTGTGAATTCTGACCACTAGTTATATTAAATATGATACCATTCTGATCGTGGGAATAACGAGTTGCGCGTATTCTAATCACAACAAAATCAGATCAGATGTGCAATATATTTGCATAAGCTTTATGACTAATTATTTATTATCTTGATGGACATATCAATTCCAGGTTTTGTGATAGCCTCCAAATAATTTAGGCATTACTGTTTCTTTTGTTAAAAGATGCAGGATTCGTCACATTCATTTAGAATTAAAATTCAAAATAATCTATTCGTAAAGGTGTTTTATCAATACTTCTATGCACATAATTTTCGCCCCCCACCCTCCCTTCTCAACACAGTTATATCGACGTTCTGACCGACTCATGAAAATAAGTCTTACAGGCCACCAAATCCGGAGGCCAAGAAACGTTCTCACAGATCCCCCCGACAAGATATCTTCTGACTTGGACTGCCGCCTGGCAGCCATAGTCAAGAAATCAAATAGTAACAGTTAGTAGCATCCTTAAGATGCCACATAGTCTCACCATTCGACAACACCTTCAGTGTTAACAACAAGCGTATGCTCCCTCGGGAGTGGCGCTAGCACCCTTTCCTTCTCTAAGGATGGGTCGCTTCAGATGAAAGCTTATAGGCCACAAGGCCAAAGCCAACTCGGGTGGTGTTTAGTGGGTAGCTCATGAAAATAAGAGTCTACTGTGTTTAGTTTATTAGATATATTTCAAGATTTTGTACCTTTTTATGTGAATTGACCACAAATATATAGGCATACATATTTAAACGTTATGCTAGTAATAAAAGTTTTAAGTTGACGATAAAAGGTTAAAGTCATTACCCGACACTTGCCGGCCAAACAAGATGCGGGAAACCTAATTTTCAAGGCTGTAGGATACAAAAGATGTCAGTTACTTACATAAATTTAATGACGTATGAGATATTATTATTCATATTAAATATACACATGTCACTACATAAAATATTGTTAAGCTGACTCTGTCCATTAGAACGCATTACTTAATACTGCATGGACTTTGATGTGGGTATTATCAATATAATTATTTGTTTACAAGAATGGTTTTTAAGGTTTGATTAAGTAGTAGCTGATGAAATCATGTGACATTTTATATGTGATTTTATTATTTAAACAATTTTATCTATGCAATTGTATGTGTAATTCATAAATGCAACCCATAACTATCCCATTTGTACGTTCGGGTGTATTCTCAAAATGAGAGAGAGAAGTTAAAGTTATAGTCCAACATGCTATCCAAGTGTGCATTGACAGACTTCACACTAGGGATGTTATGGAGCTCCGTAAGCGTAACCGAAATTATCCGATATTCGAAATAAAAATATATCCTAAATCGTAATTGAATCCTATAAGTTTCGAATAATTTCGGATAGGGGCGGTCTAAATGAAACATGTTATGCCAGGTTTCACCGATCGAGCCGATATATTAGCCGCGTCTCTCTAATTTTTATTTTCTGTTATTACATTTTTCAGGTTATTTTTTTTCTATTTTATTTTAATACCAGATAATACCGCGAAATAAAGTTAAAGTGTTATATTGTAAATATTTTTCTCCCATTCCTAAATCATCTAATACCCGTTACAATCGGATAATCCGAATAATTTCATATCGATTACAGTAAGCGCCATCGGTAAAATATTATTCATAAACGTATCCAGATCGGAAATTTTATACCCATAACGTCACTCACACACTTTTGAGAAGATTGTGGAGAATTCTCAGGTATGCTCAGGTTTCCGCACGATGTTTTCCTTTACCGAAGCAAGCGATAATTAAGTTGTAATACGCACACAATTTAAAAAATTAGACGTGCGCGTAGGTTTTAACTCGAGTCTCTCGCGCGGGAGATTGTACTTTACTGTTTACTACCATTGCTTTGGTGTACTGCCATTAATACAGTGTAATTTTGTTTAAATAAACCAATAAAATAAATCTCAATGTTTTAAATACTTCGAATCACCGTAAGCTGGTTTACGTCACTTGCTCTGAAGCCCAGTGGTCCGAAAGGGGATTTATGTGGCCGAATTAATGGAATTTAACGTAAGCTCGTTGTAAAAAGTACGGTATTAGTGGGGACTTTCGGAATAAATGACTGTTAAATAAATTAAGGCGGAGAAATATTAAACAAATTCTCTTTCATTCATTAAGCTATGATGTTATAAATATAAAAATTGAAAAGAATTAAAACTGACTGAGGGTGAATCGGAATTACATGTGTTATGGTTATCTACTGTTTTAATCTATCTAAAAGAACATTCCAATTTCTGTGGAAACTTTAGAAGATAAATTTTCATATTTTATTTTCCTGTAAACTATATTAACCCCATTTATATCCCGCTGTTTTTAAGTTAAAGTTAAATATAAGGGTAAGAAACCTGTTTATCATCATATTTATATCATATTTTTTTTAAGTTAAATCATAAAGTAAGTATTAATAAAAACTAGTATAAGTAGTATGCATTGACTTTTCAAGTTACCTACATATATTCTAATAAATTAATATGAATGTGTCCATATCCATAAATGTATGAAAAATACAAACGTTTGGGCAATGTTACATCATCCATCCATCAGACCTTCGAAGTCCACTGTTGGACATAGGCCCATAGAATAGCCAATAGACGTAGCCATATATTAACTAGGCATTTATTTATCGTTTCTGTATAAAATAAACAGTTTCAACCATTATAAGAATGTTTTACCAAGAATAAGATGAAGTTAATTAAGCTGTAGACCGTATGCCGGAGCAGGACGGCAATACTGCAGTGAGACGAGTCTTTTATTAAGATTATCGTCTTTATTACAAACGGCGACGAGCCCCTAATTTCCATAGTGTCAACACCAGGAGAAAATGAGAAATGCACATAGTGTATACAGAGTTCGGTGGAATATTGTGCTGCGGATAATACGGGAATGTAGATACAGATTAAACACACGAGAGAGAGAATTATGTGTATATATGATAATTAACGTATATTTTGATTATTTTAATTTTAATAGCTGACAAACGTGCAGAAGAGTCACCTGATGGTAAGCGGTCATTGTTGCCTATGGACATCATCAAGACCAAAAAGTATCACTGATGCGTTGTCGGCGAGGAAATGAGAAGAAGTTAAGAAAGAAAATATACATTGAAAAAAGGGAAGAAATGGCTCTCAGTCCCCCAGCCGGAAATCGATGAGTCATTTGGCGGCTGACTCAAGCAGAAGGGTGGTAGCTAGCCAGGCAGGCTTCAAGGAAAGATAATGTTACTAGTAATAAAATTAATGACCATAATAATACTGATAATATAATCCTTACGCGAAGCCCTACCTCCAACAAGCAGGCTGGCTTCTGTCGCCTCTTGCGACACCCTGTTCTGCCAGCGTGGGATTGGGGACAATATTCTAGGCAGCCCCAGTACGGCCAGGTAGGTATTACTAAGGAAGTTTTTCTCAGAACTATTTCTTTGTCAAGTAGCTTAAGTAAGACAAATTATTGTTCTTTATTAGTAGCACAATCTTAATGAATATAAATTTGAATTTCCAGCGTTTTACATTTTATTTCATACTTTCATACTTCCCAGAGATCGTTATTTATGCAAACCTTACAACACATTCTGAGAATAAATTCTGATTAAAATAACTAATGAGATATGAACTCTTATTATAGTTGAGTAAGACCTCGTAGGTGCTATTTAAACTATAAAATAGAAGGACAGCGAAGCAACACATTTTCTCATTAGCTGTTGAAACTAAGGAAAACATAAGGTAGCAGTGTTGCGGCGGACTTGGCGCAGAGCAGAGAAACGACTAATTATGTAAAAGGTTTTACACATTCTAGAAATATCATCGGGGAGAAGCCAAAGTACACCTGGAAACTCGGTTAAAGCAATATTTGACAATGTACAAATTGTTGGCACGAAGATTACCGAAAAATTTGGGTTACTTTACGTTAATAATATATAAAAAATAAATAAGACCGTAAGTATTTTAAATAACTAACCATATTTGTTTGAGAGTAAAAAAATCAACATGTTTTATATTAAGCAAACGAATATTGGGCGTATTGGGGCGGCCTAGATACTTCCCCTCAATTCCATGCTGGCAGAACAGGGTGTCGTAAGAGGCGGCCGAAGCCAGCCGGCTTGATGGTAAGGCTTCGTGTAAGGATTATATTATCAGTATTAATATTAAGTCATTAATATTGTAACTGGTATTATTATCTTCTCGTGAAGTCTGCCTGGCTAGCTATCACCTTGCTGTTTGAGTCAGCAGCCAAATAGCTCGTCGGATTCCGGCTAGGGGCTTGACAGCCAGTACGTTCTGTATTACTTTCTTTTCATTTCCTGGCCGACAACGCATCAGTGTTGCCTTTGGTCTTGCTGGAACTTTAATAATCGTAGCCCTGCCTAGTTAGCGAACGCAGATCTAGTGTTTGTAAATTCATTTGTATATCTCCATGTCACCAACACAGAATTCTGTTGTGACCGTGAAAGAGTTTATAATTATTTTAAATACTAACATAAACTTTGATATCAGAATGTTTGTAGCAAAAGTCCTAAAGTCACTTTTAAATACCATACCACACGTCACTTAAATTCTACAGGTACATCACGTTTCAACTTTATTGTAAAAACATTCATTGAGTCGCATAAGAGATGGTTACACCTCGCGTACGAGGACGTAACCAAATTACTTCCATGTTATGTTTGACAACGACAAAAATGTATGGAGAGATGCTGATACGTAAACCGATTCATTAAAAAGAATATGTAGATACTAACGCGATATTCATTTACATTTTGCTCTTATTTTCATTTTTTTTTAACACAAATATTTAACACATAATATTATGATGTAGTTGTGTTACTCTACATCAGTATAATGTAAGAAAACACACAAAACAAACAAATTCAGCTTTTTTACTTAGAGTGACGTTATTCGAATGATATTTGGATTGAAATGGCACTTGTTTTACCAAAATATTTCGGAACACATTCCTGAGTGTTTGTCGAATTGAAACCGGTCTATATTATTACGATGTAATTTATCACCATTTTTAAAGAGATATTATGTTGGTATTTGTTTCGTAAGATCTTAAAAAATACCCGATTAATATCATCATTATACGGTCCGTGGTATAATATCAGTTACTACCCGATTAAGGCGAAGGAAAAAGAGTGTTATGTGTTTGACCGGTATTTATAGTATGGGTTATGTTTTCATATGTTCCTTCAAAACTTCTAAACTACTTATCATAATTTGAGAAATGAGGTATCGTTGGAAGCGTTTGGATCTTCCACTAGTTATAGGCTATGTGACGTCACATTGGATTGCATATGGCGCCCTCTAAAGGATATAAAGTCATAAACTAAAAAAAAAATTAAGTGATGCCGTGTTTAGTTTTTCAATTTACTTTTTAAATTTTAAAAGTCAACCAAGATCTATTCAAGTTACGCCCAGCGAAACAAAGAGATGAATAATTTCGTATAAAGCTGCAAAGTTTAAGGGAGAAACTTACTACAATCATTCAACAAGTTTTATTTATCATGTAACAGTCCCGAATGCCTTTTAAAAATGTAACTATATTTCACTCGAAAATATACTTGCTGACCAGTTATCTTTGTCCCGCTCTGCGTTCATTTCATCTCATCTCCTCTCTGCGGAACCTTCTCACCGCATCTCACCACATCCCCACTAGTAAGAGCAATAGCTCTTTTACATGAGCATATTTATCAAGCTCGAAATATAAAAAAATGAACGCAAAACATTAAATTTGATTAACTTATAAAAAGATAAATATATTAAACAAAATATCTTGAATAAATTTCAGATCGAACGAAATGCATCTTCGCAACGTTGAGCTAAATTACCATTATGCAAGAAAAATGAATGGAGGCGTCAAGTCTCAGTGAGATAATTTGTGGAATATCCTTGCAATATTTTCAAAGCAGTTCCTATATGATGTTTTAAAACAGTTATTACTAAATTACTAAACTGTATTCCTGCAATTTTATTTTTGTTTCAAAAATATAACAGAAAATGTCAAAAAATAAAATAAAAGTGAAACATATTTTACATCATAATTCTATATTTATAAAATCCAGTATTTTATACAAAAATACAGTACAACTGGAGAGGTTTGGTGTATATAAACCCAGGTTATTCCATTATCAGCGATCACCCGGACTAAGCAAAGCGTGCGTGATCCAGGGGCTTCGTAGCGTAAAGTATGAGTATGAGCACTTCCTGTCTCCGACAGCAAGGTTTAGGCGTGGTATTCGATGATATTCAGTAACTGTTATCGGACTGTTACAATGACCATACGATCATTAGGCACAACGACAACGCGGAGATTGTGTTCTAGACATTCTCAATTACAACAATATATACATTGCAGTGCACCGGTGATAGACTAAAGTAATCTGTAGATCAGCTTTATTAAAAATGAATTTCAATTGGAATAAAACGAGAACAATGAAAACTCCCCAATAAATTTGAAATTCTAAACGCTTGTAGTTTTGTAAAACCAATCAACGTTGCTCAGCCGAGGCGATCGTGAAAACAACGTGTATTTTTATTTAACGTAGAAACAAGAGCAGCTGTTAAAAACCGCTTACCGTTTAGTTTTGTAAAGTAATTAAATGTTTTTTTAGTGGAAGAGGAGAAGGAAATCTCTCTTTATTGAGCTATAGCTAACTTTCTCCGTTCGTGTTGCACCTTCTATTCTGATGGACGATACCATTGCACCCAGTTACGCCATATGGAGCTCGCTGAGCTAGTATCAATAAATTTATACAACGACACTACGCATGAAGATAAAGTCATTTAAAGTATAACTAGTACCGCCTAATATCAACCGTGACATATTTTATCGTTTTCGCTCAAAATTCGTTGACATTAAACAAACGTGTAGTTCCCTTGTAGACACATCGTTGACATCTTAGAGCAATTGTATAGTTAACTTGTGTCCTGCCTAGACTTCGTTCGGGCTGGCAGGGTCGCCGTGTAAGAGCATATGTTGTGGAGACGAATGATACGAGTGAGATCGGTAAATAGGCTGACTTTATTAATAGAATACATGCTTTGTACATAGCAACAATATATGCTATATTATTATACTACTACAGGGCTCAATTAATTGTATAATAAATACAGTTGATTACCTATATCCATTCGGAATGAGGTACCTTTCAAATGGTAAAAGAATGTATCAAATTGATTCCGTGGTTCCGGAGATTATCTTCCGAATGTACACAAACTAACAAATCTTATGCTCTCTCGTTACATAATTTGTACCAATTATCGTCAAACATCCGTTTGATTGTCTATTATCATAAACTCTCTTTGTATTATAAATTCTGTTTTAAAACTATCCTAAATTTCAATATCGCTATACCGTGAAATTTAATACACGATATATACACACGTACGGTCCTTACAATGCGGGATAGTAAAATTTACGAGTATGCTAATCGACTTTTGTGCGTCAGTTAAACCAATTTTGTGGGTATTGTTGTTCAATTTGGTTTTTCGTTTGACGATTAAGTTTTTGCTTAATTCGATCACAGTACTTACATCAAAAGTAAATGGATAGAGAACAATTTCGATTCGTGTTAATTGTTTGAATATCGTTAGACATTTGTCGGGGAATTTATTTTTGACGTATTTCAATATCGACTCTGTTATTCAATAATCGATATGTAAAACTGGGTCATGAAAGTCTTGTATTCATACATCTATTAGCTTTTGATATAAGGTCTTCCCTAGGTTACGTCAAACTGAACGGTCTTGAGTCTTTTAAATCCATTGGATTCTACATACATACAGTCCATCTTGTCAGCAGGCATCCTATACTTTTACTGACGCGAGGCTGCCATTTAAGGGCCTTCCCTCCCCAATATACACATAACAATACAGTTATACTCGCAGATCCCCTGACGCCATTCCTAACTCCGTCCACTTCACTTGACATTTTAAGATTAACCTATCATTTATCTTCTTGATTGAAATCCCATTGGGTTTTGAGATAAATACAATTTCGAGAAATTCTTCTCTAAGATATTGTTACCGATAACACTTGCATAAAGTCTGAGAGAAGCAGAGATATAAAAAGACATTATTTCAAAATAATTTTTCTTAAAACCTAGCTGCTACATAATTCTCAACTAGTAGAATTTTGTATAAATCACTAAGAAGGATAAAATCATGACAACGGCAGAAACTTTATCCGCTGAGGGTCACGTCGACAATAGTTGTTACTGGAAGTTCCATTGTAATCACTAATTTGAAATACGACACTTTAATTATAAAAGGTGTATCCAGATTTAACGATACATTACAGGGTAACTGCAATGCGATGAATACAGGACTATATCATAAAATTCATTCATATACCGTACATGGCATGAATAAGTCATTGAATAGACATAAATGCAGATTTCTTATTTAGCCAAAATCTACTTGTGTATGCCATAATTCATTTTCGATTATTATAGTCATGAATGCATTTAAGATTTTACATATTAAAAAGAAATTTTCGTTTACATATTGTATCTAAAAAAACTACTAAATTACTTTGTTACTCTAAGTACTTTGCACTAGTTCGCGATCATAATGGATTGGGAGTGTTACACATGTTTAATTGTATGACCCATCGTATATTGTACTTGCAAAGTAGATAAATACTAATTCGATAGTAAATATGAATTGCAGTTAATAAATTATGTAAATGTGATCAATATATTCGACTATACAGCTACAATATTGAATATGTATTGTGTACACAAAAAGTAACTAGAAGATTTTGGTGACATCATGGACAGTGGCCCATATTCCCGCGAGACATGTCCGGCAACGCTCGGAGCCCGACACATGTCGCCGAGGCTGTCTCGTGCATAATAGACGCCTTTGGGGCATCGTGGAGTCTCGTCAACGTCACTATTGTAGTGAAATCGAAAGAGGGCAACACTTGAAACAAACAATAGAAGACTGTGTGTAACATTGTTTAAGTTTAATTTTATTGAAGCCAAACGATTCGTTCCGACTTCGTACGTGTTGAACAATTAAATATTATTTATAGGTTGAAAAAATAATTCTAAATTAACAAAAACTGAGACGTGGTTGATGAATATCACCATGACTTTCGCTAATTTATACATAATATTTAACTAAAATATCTATCGCAAACCATAATTTCAAATGGTAGAATTTTTTTTTTCTAATAGGTGCCGCGGTTCTGGATTTGACCACTGGATGTACAAAGAATCCTAAGATTCACACTCTATACTATATGTACATATAGACTAGACGTTACACATTCACTTCTTAGGCTGTAATGGAAATTATTCTATAATGACTTATTAACACTAAATTAATATTTATACAAATATTAATATAATAGTTGCACCTATCACTATGGAATCAGTCAGGATTCTAATTCAGAACTGCTCCGCTTCAGAAAATATACGCCTTACGTTTAGAAACAGCACCCGCGTTGGTTTAGGAATGGATTTTTCTAGTTTTATATTTATACAAATAAATCATTGTAAAGTAAACGACCCTAACATCGCATCACCGATTGCATTGCTTAAAAGACCTGGGTGCCGAAAAAGAGTGGTAGAAATAAAGTTTATGTTTATGTAATTTATAAATGTTATATTTTATTACAAAATGATCTGTTAAGTTAAAAGAATTTCTTTGCTTGATTCTTCATTATATTTTTATCATAAACATAAGTGGCAGTGTCGTCTCAAACGCAAGCGAAGTACCCTCAGATATAGAAGGAAAGACGTCTCGAGAACTCATAAATCAAGTTATAACCGTAGTCCATTTTCTAAGAGCAATGTCTAACGAAACTAATTAACTGGACTGAAATGTACCTAATTGCTCCATTAAAAACGAATTATTTCATGAGCTACATCTTCCATTTATTAATTACTTAAACAAAAACATTATTATAATGTTCAAGTTTTAACAAACTCGCAATTATTTGAACACATCGAAAAGCGAAGTTTGGCGCTTGAAATTAAATTAGTTTAACATTTAAATGGGAGCCACATCCAGATCATGTGGATCTAATAGACTTGTCTGATTGTGAATAGATATAAGATATTCTGAAATGTAACGAATTAGTGAAAACTGGTATTATGTTTGCAGTATCTACCCGCGATGATAAATGTTAAAACACTTGACAGTTTTTTTGTTACTAACTTATACAGCTCTTATAATTTAATACTTTACTCTAACTAATATTACTCTTGTGGATCAATTTTCAAAGTTACATAAATTAAAAACACATTTATTGTTGTAAAATGTATAACAATGTATAAACTAATCCCTTAAAAGTATGTCTGACTAACTTTTTCTGCTATTTTAATGAAAAAAAAATTTGTATTCTTAATATTGCCAATCCAACGAGTACATGTTGTGTTAAAGGTTGAAACATTTTGTGGTTTTCGCGTGATATCATAATTAACAGAATAGAATAATAGACAGACAATAAAAACTATGTTTTAACTGTTATTGGTAAAGCTAAACATATCCTAGTAGCATTCGTTTTTTTTTCCGGTTACTGTTGTAAAAACATTACTTTCAGTAAACAATAATTTTTAAGACTTTGTATTTATTTTTACTACTCGCATAAGCACCACTTTACCGACAGGATCATTACTAAAAATCCTGTAGCAAGTCAGATACTGTGCTGTTAGTAACATTGTAGATTATTTCTTCATTTTGGCTTACGGCTGATTTTAATTACTTTTCCCCGAAAGCACATAAGGAGATACTATAATAATATTTTTAACTGTTATTAAGCGTTTCAATGGATATAGATAGATATTCATCTGCATCACAATTCTATTCATAAAACTCATTTACTCTTTCGCGAGACTATTTCTTGTCAAAGGTAAGTAAGGACCTGTTAGTTCATACAAACAGAAGTGGACTGTTAACAGTGAAGGATTGATAGATTATAGGAATCAATCAGCCTTTAATTTTTTAGCATAATCGATAGGCAGCAAAAGATATATTTCATTAAGTAAATGTGCCAGAGCATCACAGAGGTACAACTGATATCACAACTATATCTCGAGTATTACACGCTGAGAAGCACACGGAAGTAGGATTTAGGTTTCCTTAGTTACGAGTGTCTTGCAGTAGGCTGGTATTACGTTTAACACATGATTCAATGTTACAATTAAATCAGATATTATCATAAATTATCACTTGGCATTGCTTTTCCTTTAAGCTGCATTTGTGTTATACTTATTTGTTAATAGTTGCTTGTGTTTTTTTTTTTTTAAATCGTTGAAGGCGTTGATTTACCATGTTATTATGTAAGAAAATTCATTACTCCCTTAATTAAAAAAAGTTTGTATGATAGATTCTTTCAATCAACTTAGTCCGCACACAATATATGTATATTAGTAATAGAAATATCAATGTAATTAATACTCAGGAAACTTCAGTCTGCGTTTCCGCAAGATAAACTTTCTTTTAACAAATTCCCTCTGAACAATCCCTAAGCTCACAAACTTCATCGATTCACCTGTTAACACATTTGCAACTTCTAACTTTACTGAACTGAAAACTTAACTGAATGTGAAAATTGTTTGATGTTTCCTTCAATATGTTAATTTGACGACCCCGTAGCCCAGTTGGTAGTGACCCTGCCTGCCGAGCGAGGGGTCCCGGGTTCGATTTCGATTTATATGACCGGGGTCGATTTATGTGACAGATAAATGTTTGTTCTCGGGTCATGGGTGTATGTGATGTGATCATTGTGTATGTCCATGCCACCCGCAACACAGGGAATCCTAGTGCGGGGGTGTGAGTGTGTAAACGTTTATTTTAAACGTTTATTATTTTAAAGCACCTCTTGCTCTAATATTCGGCTGTCTCTAATAATGTCAATAATGATGCTCTAATAATGTCGGTGCACTGTATATGAACGGTGAAAAATATTACGCGAATAACGCGCGGTTTTAATTATAAAGCGATTAATTCATATGTAATAGTCTCTTTAATAATAAAGTAGTTTATAAACCAAAATCTCTATTTGTCCAAATGCCATAATCTCAAAAACTAGTGCATAATTTTTATATGGTTTGAAATATTTGATTTAAAGTTAAAGATTGCATTTCTTAAGTGAAAGATGTTGGGTTAATAGTATATTTAAGATTTTATAATCTGAAATATCCATTACACATATATCAAACATTTGTCGGGTTACAATTCTAAGTTACTAAAAAGGAATTATTTGTGATTTAACTAGTATGTTAATGCTCTTTTGTCTCCTGTTTGGCTTTTAATATCCAAGTTAACTGCCATTTCTGCTTTTAGTGTGCGCATTGTTACAATATTCATAATTATGAATAGTTACTCTATATTCAACACATTCGCCAGTCTAGTGTACCTAAGCGATGCGGAGCTGCAAATTGTGTCATCTTCTATTCAGTGCTGTGTCGTTCGTTCGCTAAATGTCTCAAGACTCCAGTCAGCCGCCCCCTGGCGTTAGGCAATACGTTTAAATGTCTTTTAGATATATTGGAGACTTACAGTCTTTCTCCAGAAATGCAAGTAACTGCAATACTGTGGCACTAGTTGACGTCGAATACTAAATTATTATGAAGGACTCATACTGTGGTGGTTTGACGCAACTTTAAGTAATATTCAAAGTTAAACAGCTGAATGGCCGTCGCTTAGACGAGAAAACGCTAGTGGCATTAACCAGTAGATTATCTGATGATTACACATTTCCATAAAACATCATATGTCCCATATTTAAGAAAGATAGCCCGATCTGTAGTGAAAAAGATATAAGTTGAAGTAGTCAAATAGCGAATTTCTAAATTATCAATACAAAGTGTAAGTTTTTCTTACAATTTTCTTACAACTCCCAATTGTCATAACTTCATTCTAAGCTTTTTCCTTTTTAAGATTTCATTAATAATCGTTTATGACTCGGAAATCTTAAAGAATAAATTGGGATAAACAAGATATGTTATACTACATATGTATATTACATCAGACTACATATTATTACATTTGAAATTTCAAGAAAATCCATAAACTAACGTCTTTAAACTACGTCACACATCAGGGAAGGGAGGGGTTCAACAAAGTGTCAAGGGGAAAGTGAAAGAGAGTTCAAAAAAATATACATTTTGCACCGTTACAATATAGAAGGAAAGAATCATTTATTTCGTCACATAAAATAATTTTGCAACAAAAGATGTTACAATAATTTAATTATGTTTTGTAAATTTATTATGGGTTTTAAAATACGTTAAATAGAAATATATAAACAGATTTGGAAGTATTGTTTTAATTTAATATACTTAATGACCACCTCTAACGAAGGCGAGGGGAGTTCAGGTAATTATTGGACGCTCACTAATAAATAAATGTAACATATTAATTTTATACTATTTGATGTCATCGAACGGTCGTATTTCATAAAAGTATTAGATAATGTTAAAATGCAAATGTTATTTAAACCAACTTTATAAGTATCTACGGTTCAGTCGCCAATGTGAATGACCCGAATTGATTCATGAGAGGCACAACATCCGCTCTGAATCCCAGGACGAATCGCCTATCAGTAACGACGATCGCGAAATCCGGAAGTATACAGATCTTCCGAGACATTTCAATTTGCTGGCATAATACAGTGGCTTACCATTGCTACGAATTGCACACATTCAGCATTGATAGTATGAATCGAGGTGCTGCAAAAGTATTTGTTGCAAGTGTTTGATAGTTGTGTGTATGAGCTAACGTGTTAGGTGGTGATCGTAAAATATTACGGGTCATGATGACGAGATGATGAGTGTTAGTGTTTAATTAACTAATTAGGATAACATGTGTGGTAGTGACAAATGAAATAAACAAAATAACAATCGAGGGTTTGTTTTTTATTGTATTTATTTTATAGACGCAATCAAATTACAGGAACATAATATGTATGAGATGTTTGTACAGGGCTCTACTTATTAGTAATCAGAATTCCTTCCAGTAGGCTCAAAAAGTGGAATAGTGATACTGTGAATAGTGCACGGAACTTAGTGCGTACCTCAATATTAAAAAAAAAAACACAAAGATTATCTGTTTTATAGATATTCTTATTAGATAAATCATTGTCATCAAGTTTTAACTCAGTAGAATTCTGTGACGCGTTTATTAAATTGAATGTTTCCGTATCTCTTACACGAGAAATGAGCAAATTCTACAACCTTACCGCCTGAACTGAAAATAATGAGATTAAAAGCTGGAATTATGAGAAGGAAACTCAAGTAGAGTTTTTAGATGTGATCACCATGATACACCTAGGGGATGACCAAAGATAAATCGACGGCGAAGGTATATGGGAGAAAAAGAGGTATGCAACATCTGTATGAGTAGACACATGAGTCAAGTGAAATCAAAATGGGAGCCATTTGGGATTCTTGCCTAATTGATATATTTTATCGAACTTTTTGAATCCGAAGAAAAAGCGAATGGACAAATTTTGCAAGCGGTCAAGTTTATTTAGCAGCTCCTCCGTGAAATCCAATATACGTGGATTTGCATAGTCCATATGGGTTATAATGAGATAATAAATGATAGCTAAATTTAAAAACAATTTGAGAATGAGTAATGGTAATAAAATGGTAAGTATCGAAATTATTTTGTAAAGATAATGCCAAGAATATTTAAAGTTGATAATTAATAAAATATTCCTAAACTCGAAAAAAAAAAAACGAAACATAAATATAAAACCATATATCAATGTAAAATTCCCTATTTATTTATTCAAAAATAAAAACTACTCAGTGTTTAGATTTTAGAGCACACATACAAAGTCACATAGACATAACACTGAAATTAGTGAAGCACTCGGTATCCCAAAAACGTAACGGCATAACGAAGTTTGTTATGACAATCGCATACCAGCCACATGAACAGAAGTAATGGATGGCATTATGCAAACTGCAAGAGTCTTCCATTTTAGACAATGCTGGGTCAACAGCTTTTGAATACCAACTGGGCGCATATTTCAAAATATTGAACAGAAGACCGAAACACTGAATAGTTATTTCAATTTGATTCTGAATCAAATTGTTTCTGATCAGTTGGAAACTAGTGAGTTATGCATAACACTATTTCGAGTATTCCTTTCACAGCTGTTATTGTCGTTGTATTTCAATATCAATTTAGTTTTTATATTTAGGTAAATAACTATGTACACATTTTTGAATGTCATGTGTTTCAGTTATTAAAATAGAATATCACAAGATGGGTACCAATTATTGATGCATTAAAAAAGGCAATAATATATAGAGGGATCTATTTCAGGCAAGCTTTAAGCACAGGTTATACATCAACAGACAGATATTTATTTATGAATTAAATTATAAATTAAAGCAAGATCAAAATAAAAAAATACACGTCTGATATTCTTGTCAACGTATTAAAGTTATATATTTATAATTCAGAAATTAATGCAAATACCAAAAGTATAATTAGTAACGGACATATTTGCACTCGAAGATGGATCACATTATTTTGGCACTAATGTCGTCATATAGGTATTTTGTTTTTGGGCAGTTGTATCAAATAAATTGTATTTGATCCACTTTTTATCAGATAACTTCCTGCCTAAATAAAATTATTACTAAATCTATCATGAATTTCGTTAAAGTGTGTGTGTAATCGTATTTTTGTTTGAAAATCTTATTAAAAAAAGACGTTTAGTCTGTAAGTTCTGTTGTATGAACTACAACGAACTGATTGACTGACAGATAACACGCATCACACACTGGAGATAGAGAAATGTTAAAAAAGAAACGTACCTACCGACTTTTTTTCTAAGCTCATTTCTCATTTTATTCACTGATACAGACCGCGGTGGGTCGCCACTGAACAATCACAAACCAACGGTACATAAACATTTATAAAAAAATTGCCCGGCAACAAAATCCGCCCAATTTTCCACAGGAGGAGCGTGTCAGAGGATTTTGCAGCTAATTACGAGAAAATAATAACGTACGTTTCCCAGGGAAACATTGAATAATTTAATCAAGAGGATACAAATTACGTCGAGCCACATCCAGAAAACCATTATTCAGTTAACACGCTCTAGTTTTACACGCAATTTCTCCTGCGTTTTCATAGCCCCAAGCCTTATATACCTCCCAACGTACTATTAAAATAAACTTTTCCTGTTATCCACGTTTTCAGTGACATTTGGATCTGTAACGTAATTTTAAGGTGTAACTGCTTTTTCACGTTAGGCATTTAATATAAAGTACAATTTTTTATGCATCAATAAAAAACTAAAAAACAATAATAAGTTAATGTATTTTTTTCATGTTTTATTATACTTTGACTGGGATGAATTAAAATTATATAGATAACACTGGCTCTCTATTTCGATGTTGGTGACATGAGTATGAGAGAACTTTATTTATTAGGTTAACAGCGAGGGCTCAAGATCACGAACGCAGATAAAGTTTTAGGAAATTAATCCGGATACAGTACCCAGACAAATACCGTAAACACGGTAACGTATAATTCTACCGCCAACTCTTGGCAGTACCACGTACTCTTGCCAAGGTCCGAAAACTGACCCATGTGATTAATCCAACTGTACACAGTAGATTACCTGGAACCATTTACTAGGGCAATCAGCTACGGTATCGTAAAATTAAATCCATGCGATCGATGGTTGTTGAACAATTGTTATTTAAGTTTGAAAAAAACTTCAGGAGTCATGACTTCAAAATAATTCTAATTCACACAGATTTTCTCTGATCATTTATAAATAAAAAATATATATAATATTTTATTCATACAACTATTATTATATTACTAGCATTATTTTAATATATCAATATATTTTAAGATGTTTTATTTTGTATTGTAAATGAAATTTTAGCATTAATTTTTATTCAATAACTTTTGTAATAAATAAATATAAACAGATAATTTCCCACCGATGAATAACTAAAAATAGCATATTTAAAGATCCGGAAAAATATAAAATAAAACGATCTCCATCTGTAACTTTTAAAGCCTTAATCAGTGGAAAATGAAACTGCTTGCGTTTATAAGGTTATTGGATATCATAGACTATATAGCTGTAGAATGTTTCACTAGCTTTGACGCTTTCGTACAGTGCTCTCAGACTAAGCATTTTTCATATACATTTTTAATTAACGACGATTAAAATGTATTATGACATTCTATATAGTTGATAGTATCAGGCGTTACTTTGCGGAAATTCAGTGTTATTAAATTAGTATTAATTTACTTTTCAACAATCCGCAAGCACTATGTATGATGGTATATACTTCTATACATGCATGAAATCTCCTTCCCTCCCACAAAGGAAAACATGCATCGTATTGTCATTGTTATGACATTCTATCAGTCTTTTACGTAGTAGAAGTTTATTAGTATTTTCCTAGTAACTTTTTTATTTTTATCTTTCTTTTAGGCGGCCACAAAAATATTTTTTTGTGTTATCTTCTAAATTTAAGCAATCGTTAAGCATTGTAATTCTTGGGTAACTTTAGCACTTTTAATATACTGATTAGCAACTAAAGTTTAGTTCACCAGCTAACTAAAGTGCCGAGGGATAAATTCAACACTGTCCTGGTTTAAATCGAAATCTTTGCCACTTTTTATGTAAATACCCAGACGAGATTATACAGGTCACCGCCATGGAGGATTTATAATATCAAAGGTATCATCGTAACGTTGCCGGCCAATAGGGAAATATGGACCCGCTTCTTTCAACATTAATTTTAGCGCAAATATACAAAAACACTCAGCTTGTATCTTTTGTTAACTGCGTCACTTTAAGACAGAAACTTTTTACTTTACCGCGAGAACGTGCGTAGAAATATTACTTTCTCGGTAAATAGTTGCGTTACTCAACACAAAAAGGCCACCTCTTCGTGTCATCCAAAAGTTTACATAAACAACAAAATACATTGAAAATTTATAAACTTATCATAAAAACCGTTAGCATGCCGTGTTTAAGTTTTAAAATGTTATCGTCATTTTGAAAAACGTAAAAACTCTGTAAAATTTATTCGTTCAAAGTTACAAACGCAAATATTGTGCAACAGTAAAATTGAATTCACAGTAAAAAACTAATAGTGCGCGCCTAGTGTGGTTATGTGAGTGTGTAAGCGTTTATTTATTTATAGAAAAGTTAAATGCGTCTCAATGTCAATAAAATAGCCTCTGTATAAAGTCTATACAAATATATATTTGTGTTCTTCCTAAAGTCTGTTAATGCAATACGTCTCATAATATCGGTATCAAAAGATTTTCTTTAATAAGAAATTGACATATTCTAACCTCTGCACTAGAATTCCCTCTGTTTAGAGTAGCATGGACATAGATAAATAAGACATCAAAAGCACTCATAGTCCTCATGAAAATTTCTCCCTCGGCCGAGAATCGAACCTGAGATCCCTTGGTCGGCAGGTAGGGTCACAAAAAATTTTCAAATCTTTCCGTTTGGAGAAAATAAAGTGTAACAGAGGATAAAAACTACTCACACGCGAGTTTATTATAGAGTTTATTGTTCGTTTTGTCATAAAATGTACGGGATTCTACAATTAAGAAGCAAATTAACAGAAGTGATGTGACTAGCCCGCTCATTAACTATGTCATTAAAACGTCCCGAAGAATGTATTTAAAATACTAGCAGTACGTGTAGTACATTAAATATAGGTTTAAATTTAACAAAGCCTTGTCATCATTATAGAGACCAGATATTTTTATGAAAATGTTGTCTCCGTCTGATTCTCCATCTGGCTGTCTGTCTCTACACGTATCATTCAAAGACCACTGAACATATTAAGATCATACTTAACACGATAATAGATTTTCAATTATATTATTGGTGTCAATCTAGTTTGTTTTCATTCTAGGAACACCATTTAAAACAAAAGTACCCAATTATTGTATTGTTAAGAGGTAGATAGTTAAACAAAATTTAGATTTCTTTTCTGCACCTATTGCTATATATAATATGTTTGTAATACACAGAACTAGAAAAACAAACTTCTAAAAGAATAAAAGGGTACAAACATGAAATCGTTAAACGCCTAAAAAACTGAATAGCAATTGTTTCAGGTACAATTGCCTTTTGTAAATGCCAGGCGTATGTTTATTTAAATGACGCGGCGCGGGTATTAGTCATTAATAAAAATATGATTAGTTAAGATTTGTGTTAAGAGAAACTTACCAAGGCAGCCGAAGCAGAGAGAAATTGCTATTTCTTGGGATATAGCTAGCCTAACGATGAAAAAAGTTTAAAAACAACGATCGCGTAGCGCACTGCAGATTTTGGTGAAATTCGTCTTTCTTTTTTTATTTTAGTTTCAACACCATTCAACCATTGAAATAAAGGTTTGCGCTAGGATTTTATGATGGTACATTTTTTAATAATTAGCGTGCATTATTCAAACCCAGCTCTGGAGTGGAAGACCGTCGTTCAATAACCTCGCACCTCGATTATAATCCAAGTAAACCTGAAGGCATAAGTTGATAATAAATTTATGTATTTAAACTGTTTGCTGATTTTCTCGGCAAAATAAGTTGGAATACACTGAGTCGCCACAAATCGTCCTTGGTTGGATTAAAAGTGTGTAATGTAGGGCGAGTGGGCAAGGCAGAAATGTGCTGTAGCAAGCGCATCTGTTTAAAACTCATATCGCAGACCGTGCTGGAGGTACAGGTCTCTCCGTCGGCGATCGGCGAGTATCGAGCAATAAATTCAAAAAACCTTCAATACTAATAACGTAATATCTACTTTCACTACTTTACGCTAACTTAATACGGGGTGCATATTTTTAGTATTTCTTTAATAAGTTCTATTCTAATGTAATTTAAAAATATATTCGTTATTCTAAACAGCTATTCGCTTCGCTTAACTCCGCGGAAACATATCCATATCTTATATGTTGACTCATAATATACATAAGTTAAAATCTGCCAAGACCCATGTAAACCTGCTTGGAGCGTTGGTGTCATACGTGTGCAGCCAGATAGACAAAACTAAAAAAAAGTTTTGAGCCTTTATATTCGTAACAGAATCTAAAATATCCAAAAAAAAATAAGATGTACAGATTCCACCGGTACAATGAAACACCAAGGCGCACCATATTGTACTTCCACAAATATTCCACTGGTAATCGCAGTTGTTGGCCAACGTTGGCGACTACTTCGTCGCTGCGTGCGTCTTCTCCGTGCAAGGAAGACAACGTGCACCCACCCCACCGTATAGTCCCTGGCTACATCTTCGTACTCTGGTACCGCTTACCTATCAGCCATAATTAATACTACTAATTAATAATTAACACTATTGCTCACACAAATATATCTGCTACTCTGAGCGTGCTGTAGAAAATGTTGTAATTATCCATAATAACTAAGATTCAAATCAATGTTTTGTTGAGTTTCATACATCTGTTCCCAAAATTACCGGATGAAAAAAGTTCAAATTACGTTAGTTAGGGTTAGATGACTCAATTTAGGAAATCATAAATAAATTAATCCTGATGTCGGGAACGAAGTTCGGGGATAGATTAAAACGTGTAAAAATACTTGGGTTAAATGTATCTGAAAGGGCTTTTTGAATGAAGTTTAAGTCCTTTTCTATGACTCTATTTCGACATGAGATACAGAATAAAAACTAAGGAAATGAATTCGTAGGTCGTGCGATGCTACTGTCTACGATCAAATAATTGCCGGTATGAGGGGATCTATTTAAAGTAATCGATATATTACTGTTGTATCACAAGATATTTTAGAGAATATTATGTACGTTAATAAATACTCTGACAGTTTTCTAAAAAAGAGTAATGTTCACAATATGAATACTAGGAATAAGGCAAAACCGTACCAAATATCAGACAGCAAAATTGGTGGTGGGTAGATATATTAATATTTTTAGTAAAATTCCGTTAGAATTAACAGAAATGCCACAATGCAAATTAAAAACTCACGTCAAAAGCATTCTTACGTAGAATATTATTACAAACTAGATGATTACTTTAAGGATAAGACTGCTTGGATGTGAGTTTAGTATACAGCCATAAGGGAGCTCTGTAACTGTGAGTAGGAAAAACAAACTCCTCGGGAGTTTCTTGTCGATTCTTTTTCCGGGACAACTCACGGTAGAGATTTGTTAAAGCGATGGAGTAGCTTGATTTTCGAAAAATATTTGTAACAACCAGCTTCCTCCTTCCACTGTAAGATTTTAGACTAAACTTTATCACAGTTTCCACATCCATATTGGTAGAAATTGGTTTTTAATTTGAACATAACACTGAAATCTAAAAAATACGTTCATCTCACTACACCAGTGATTCTCAACCTTTTTTTGTTGCGGCACATATTTAACGATTTCAAAATTTGGCGGCACGCAAAGAACACACTGCATAAATAGTTTATGACAAAAATTTTAAATATACGAATTAAACTAATATATACTACAATAATAACTAAACGTTTATTAAGGGATTAATTACAAGCTAATTATAAAAATATTTTTAATGCGAAATTTGAGCTTGATTTTTTTGATAATTTCATTTATATTTGGTCGTAACAATGACAATGCTATCACTAAAACAACACGTTTTGTACGCAGAAGTGGCAAGTGTGCGCCGACTTGAGACATATTCCTATTGCTATGCACGCCGCTTCATCATAATTTGGCACTAAGAAAAAACGCGTTGCAAAGCAAATAATAAAATAATTTATTTTTTTGTGGATTTAAATATATATTCATGTTAAAAATATTTTTCTTTTTAAATGATATAATTTAATAATATTAACATTATTATATATTTGCAAAATTTGGCGGCACACTTTTGAAATTTGGCCGCACACAAAAGTGCCGCGGCAGAGTGGTTGAGAATCACTGCACTACACTATTCTGTTCTATTCTATATGCTATTCATCATTTTAAGCTTAATAGTTACATTACGAGTATTTAAAATTCATAGCTCACTCGTCGACAGTAGATCATCTAAAGGCAGACGTCACTGCAAGGGGCGTAGCCACACCATGATTCATCTCATATTATACACACTCATATATGTGGTTCTCGACCGCAGGGAAATTGTGGTACGACTCTAATCCTGACTATATTTATTAAAATGTTTCTACTTAATGCACATACATATTCCAGGCAGGCATTTTCATTTTATATATCATTTTCATATTTTAAAATATCACAGAGTATGAAATACGTGCATGATATTTTATGTTCCCGAAATTTTGTACTTTATTTCTCAGGAAATATTTCTTAAAATATATACAATCGTATCGTTTTAAATGTAAGTGTTTAGTAGCTATATAGAAAGCAGCACGGGTTACTGGTAGATTGAGTTCGATATACTTAAAGGGAACGTAGTTTGGGGAAAAAATTGCCGATTTGGTGCGGGTTTAAGTGAGATTTCGAGGATTGAATAAGCGGACTGACCTCGAGCATTCTTAGCGCCAATACACTTATGCCTTGACGGTGGAGTCAAGCTTTCCTTAAAGGTATTGATCTTTTGTCCTTAAAAAAGTTCACTACACTTAATGTGCGCTTACTAGAACAACAACGGTTTACCACGCATTAATTGATACTATAACGAATATAAATATTACGTGTATTTACGGTCAATGCCAATTTAGTTACAGATAAATATAATCCCAGAAAAATGAAAGAAAGTATGAATTTTAAGGCATTAGTCTTAAATCTAAACATTTAAGGCTTTAAGCCAACTTTTTTTGCTCGTAGTGCATTCTACTCAATAACAGACAAGGGTTATAGACTCTTTAGATTTTTTTACATTTATTATTTTGAAGCTGGTTCGATTGTATACTGCCTTGTTTATTCCCGACAGTATTAGTAAAGTATTGTGGTAGGGTACCTTAGTACAACTACCCTTTTACGAGTATCAATTGCGAAATGTTTTTAAATGTTTCAATTGCAGTGTTGGAGAGTAAGTAAGTTTGTCGATTTCTTTCACATCCAAGATAAATATCAAAGTGTTTCTTTGATGTATCATTCGTCAACACTCAAAGAATTGAACTGGATTTAAAATTGAATTGTCAATAGGTATTTTATTTTAATTAATAGGCAGTACTTGTGCTCGTGATAAGTCACTGAATACGGGCGTATATTTTTAAGACTTTGACATCAAGAACAAAGCTATTCTTCTTTACAATATTACATAAAATATATCGGATGACAACTCTCTGTAGAAAACTAAAATCCGAGATGTCCGTAGTACGAGATATTGTTCTGAAAAATCAAACATCTTTATTTCTCCGCGACAACTGAAGCACATTGTAAATATTGCTACATTTTCTTGACGTAATGCTGTTGTCGATAGTGGGGGTGTCTGATATCGATTTCCTTTGACGTGACTTAAATAAGTCTCTACGAATTATGGCACAAGTTTGAAATAAGATTGCTTAAAATATTACTGGACTGGAATAATTTAGATAAGAATGTAGATGAGTTCTAGATAAGCATGAATAGGTTTTTTCTAAGTTTGTGCGCTTTACTATCTAAGGGTTCATCGCCACTTAACATTAGGTGGAATTGTGGTCGAGCATCGAGACGAAACTGGGAAAAAGCTCTTCTGTATATCCTTTAAAAATAATATAATTTATATATTTTAATAGTTTCATTTCGCTAAATAACGCTATTTTTCCTAACCAATAGTATCATATATCACTTATTACATGTACTCATGTCTATGTATGACAAATGTACCAAAAATGGCAAGGTAAATGGTGGTTAAAAATATGCAGAATATTAAAAGTAACGTTCACAAAAAAAAAGAAGAATTTTATCACAAGAACTCATTCATACTTAGAGTCGGCCAATTGGAATGTCTAGACAGATCAATAATTGTGCGAGACGTGTAGACGTGTGCTTTCTGAAACTCTAACAATGTTTTCAATAAGTGTATTGCAAAATTTTAGCGCATAACAGCTCAGGGAGGAGGGAGTGACTGAAAACCAGCGCTACACGGGGCCACAGCTCCGCGTTAGCACAAGCTGAGTCACCCCATGTTGCCAAGACGATAAAAACGTACCAATTATTTAAGAATTTTAAAGGCAGTAATTTGATTTTATTATTATTATTATTGTGTATAAAATTAAAAGTATGTTTATTTGATATTTTATTATTTTGTATCATGTAACAACCCTGCCTATATATGACTTAATGTCTAGAAGGTACGTCTGTTTTTCTTTAGAGATTGTTAATGCACCTTTTGGAAACGGTGGTAGAAGCAAAATAATGACATTCAAAAGTGTATTTACTGAATACCTATGTGATTAAATGATTTTGAATTTGAATTTGAGATCAATACATTAGAACACCATCAAATGTTACACTAAGGTATACACATTATATTAATGATACAAACGGGATTTGAACACAACCTTCATAATTATGTATATTATATGTATTTATATTAAATTACATTTAAAAATAAAAACTTTGCAAATACGAACATTTTCTTTTATCATAAAATAAGATGTTCAAGTTTTTATGTTTTATGAGAAAACAATCTACGCTAGCCTTAAATCTAAATTTATACTTATATCGTTGCGAATATTTCGTATATTATATAGCGGAAATATCTGTGAAAAATACAAATATCGTGAGTACCCATTACGGCTAAAATAAATAGCCTTACATCGTTTTTTTATATTTCAAATTATTAAACGTAATATTTTTTTTTCTTAAAGTCAAAAGACAAAATAAAGTGAAGGTACTTAAAGTAGACTAAAAATAAATTAAAAGTAAACTAAATAAAATAATAAGTAAGCTGTATCCAAACAAATATAAATTTAATATAAGCTAAAATTCTAATTGACGTTAACAGGCTTTGATTATGAAGCCAATTAGCTTCGTAAAAGTAAATAGCACTTTCTTTAAAATTGTTGAGTAGCCTATTATAATAATATGGCATAATATAAAAATGGCAGGGTCGCTAAAATTAATTTGCATTCACGTCGTTGGAAATACCGTTGTATTTTTAAACTCCGCTAGGTGCCCCCACCGAGAATACACCGGCGTTGATTCATCAATTTGAATATCGAACGAGGGAATGGTATTCCGTTATTACAGTTTTAAAATTCATTATGTTTCCCCTTTCCTTAGAACGTTTTAATCACGGTTTACTTAATCCTTTAACTGTTAATTGTTTATCGTATTTAATACCTAATCAACGCCATTAGTGATCGTGAATCGTAAACAGAAAGTCGTACGCAATTATTCACAACTAATTAAAAGTTTCACAGAACTCATAGTTTCTTTTAAATTAAATCATAAGCCTTTTAATTTACCAATTACTAAGACAAATCAGTTATAAGACCAGCCATAAACAGTCAAAGCACATTGATATCTATTACAACATTTTTTTAATTAGCATCAAAATACAAAGATATAATCAGCTAAACATATCAACAAGGAAGGGACGGTGAGTATACGTATACTAGCAACATTTAAAAGGGCTTCCGTGTTTCAAATGGTGCGTAAATCAACAGGCCCTTGTAGTATTCCCTATATAGCAATAGCTAAGTCTTGTCAGTCTTCGGGCACTTTCAGAATATACAGTTCGAGTCGATTCCGTTGTTCTCCCACCAGACTTACATTATACAAAACTATACAAGTGTGCTATGATAAGTTTGGCTCGTACAATATAATACTACAATAGCCAATGCCAATAGTAAAATGAAATCACACACTATCGAATAGAATAACATTATTTATGGAACAACGGTTCGATTCAGCTGATATTAAATTTTGTGAATAGTTTATCGACAATAAAAGTTCTCGATGGCGCATCAGTTATTCCAGTCATCACAATGGTGCGAGATCTAAAATTGCATTGAAGAAGATTTACAATACTAAATATTGAAAATAAATAAATTTACATTTTTTGTTATGGAATAGACCAACTGCTATAGTTTTGTTCATTGGCTGCTAAATAAAGCACTACAGCATCGGTTAAGAGTTAAGGACAAGAATAGGATGGATAAGAATTTGTAATACATATAATTATTCTGGGTTTTTTTAAGGAATTACAGTATTGTTATTCCTGATGGACAGTAACTTGGGTATGTAGATATTATTCAAACTTCCATTGCAGAACATAGAAGTGTGATGAACAAATATAATAGAATATAATAAGATAAAATAGAACAGAACGGACCGAAACGGATCGGAACGGAACTGAACAGAACAGAATAAGTTTCAGTCGCTGAAACCACAAATTAATAATTGTCAACAATACATAATTATAGTTACATTTTCGTTTAAACTGAGACTTCCTGGGTTGTGGACGGTAAGAGTGGGAGCTTGAACCGTTCGTGCCCCGAAAAGGACCACGGTATGTGTGGTCGCGTACCGTTACTAAGATAGGATGGTGTGAGACGGGACATTTGGCCCTCCCGGGCAGACCCCGATAGGGGCACCGCGCTCAGAGGACTCCGGTTGTCTTCCGATAGAGATCCCGGAGTCCTCTGCATAGCGCCGAGAAAGGCCACCGGGGGAGGGTTTAGTGTGGTAAAAATCCCACATAACCCGGCGTCGTTTTCACGGCAACGGGTACCTTTTGAGGGTTTCCCGCTCGAGAAAAAAAGGTATAAGTACTCTTAAGTGAGCTGTATCTGACTCGATGAGAGATGAGATAATGATTTGTCAACAGTTCTTTTCATGGGAGATAAGCAAATTCTTCGTTTAAAATAGCAACATTAATTATACTCGTATGAATAAAATTCACCTTTATTTCGCTGGCAACTTACTATGTCAATTAAAACTGCACAACCATTTAAGTATTGTTCATAAATCAAATAGAGGATTTTAGTTAACTGTAAATGTATACGAATAAGCCAGTAAAGTCACGTTCAACTTCTAATATTCCCCAGCGATATTATTAAATACATTTGGTATGTGTCAACTGTTTGATATTTGTGTATATTACGTTGTTTCTCTAGTTTTATCGAAGCTCTTAATGTCCATGGATACACTATGGTGGCGTACGCAAATGCATCAATGACAGGGTTCCAGGGAAGGAGGAAGTGGGCAATCCGCTATCTACCTATGCTTTTCAATAATATACTCCTTGAAAATTGTTACTGGTTGGCCAGCATAAATCAGGCCAGCAACAGTGTAAGATGCCAAGTACATATACATATACACGTGAGTTTCAATGGGAGGCCTGTCGGCATCCTATCCATTGTTTCACAGGACATAAGATGGTGAGATTGGTTTGTTCTCAAGTATGGATAGACCTTTACAATCCAAGTTTTTTTAGTTAATAATTATAATAAATTAACGAGGAATCAGAAGGACTGCTCTTTTAAAAAAAATTGTCTAACTTTTTGTACCTATGCAATGACAACGAGCGCTTCGGATTCAATTTCATTCAAATCCCTGGCGTTTCAGTTAACGAGTTCTATTTGACGTGAATTGTTTCGAATTAAAATAGATTTCATGGAACTACACTCTCATAAATTATGAATTTTATATCAGGAATTTTACAGTGAAATTAGGTGTCGCATTAGAACTTTTTTTGTTACATTAGTAACACTACCTCGCTTCTTTTCAGAAACCCTACGCCTTACGTTTAGAAATAGTATCCGCATTGTTTTACGAACAAGTTTTTCTAGTTCTATGAATTAGGAACATATTAATTTATTATAATAACTGCAGTCAGACAGTCAACATTTTATTTATTGCCCTCTTATTAGAATATCTACAATAACTGTTATTTCCTATTCCGCTGGAACAGATCTATTTCCCAGGATAAAAAGTATCAATAGATTATGACTTATAATATAAGTTACTCATTGTTAATAAATTTATTTATTTAGTTTAGGATTTGGTTTCGTTGTACATTAATTATTATTGTACCAAAACATATTACAGCCATTAATAACGCAGGGCATTAGTTAAATGCGATGTATAGAGTGCACACTAATTCTCCCATACGGCATCAGACTTACTATATTTAATAATCTACATGGATTAATTCTTTATATTTTATCAGAAGTTAAAATTAAAGAGGCTCGATGTGTAATTAATAACAACCTTCGCTTTATGCCTCTGAAGCATACAGCAACGTTTAACAAAATTCAATTTACCCGTATTGTTATGGATGCTATTAAAGTTGCCATTATGCTACAATAAGAAACTTTTGCATGAGCACTATCACGCGCTTTTAGCACTGAAGTCGTTCAAACAATCACATCTGCTTTCGAAATTTCTCCATGCACTCAACGGCATTAAAACTTATACAAAACAATTGAAAGCAACATTAGGAAGTCCCACTTTGCCACAAGCGTCGCAAATTAAAGACTTCGTTATTAGGTAATCATAACTGATTGTATTTTTAAAAACTTTGAAAATGTAAGGATTTGAAAATTTTAGCGGTGTTAAAAAGCGTCCTTTTTTTAAAATCGATTGAGATTAGAATTCTTTAATATAAAATCTAAAATATTCCGAAAGGTATTTAAAGTATGCCGATCTAAGTTGTTGAACGTTGTGATAAAAATGTTGTGAGTGGTGTTCAGGTTTGAAACGATGAAATGTTAATGTTAAGCAAGGATGAAAATGATAGAACAGGAAGCAATGGTGCCAGATTCCTTTTATTCGATGTCACTGGATATTGTAATTAACATGAAGTCCACCCAAGGGAAAGAGTCTGATAAGTTAAAGCAAAAAAAAGATATGTTGAAAGTGAAGATACAAAGAATGAAATAAAAAAAAAATATCTTCTATTAGCCACAGCTCGCTAGGAGTCATACACAAGTCCGGACGAACCATCAAAACAGTTCGACCATGCCGTCTCCATCTCGTTCAAATAACGGAATTCGTTTGTGTTATCGACTGGAAAGTTGGAAGGTCCCTTTTGTACGTCGCTGGTGTAACATTTTTGTACGAAATTAGCCTCGTTTCTTTAAATAGGGCAGTTGGCTGATTAAGCAAACATTTGAGGAGGATGAGTTTCATTTAATTTATAGATAGCAATCGACTTTCTTTATACATGTTATATGTAGATGTAGTAATTCGCTATGAACTTTAGTAATTTTCATTTTAATGTTAGTGAACAAATTTAAAGCGGTTTCCCGTATGAGTGACGAGTTCAAACCCTGAAGTTTTTCAAATGATATGTATATCAGAATTTATTTATCAGATATTATAGAAGAAAAGAAATTATAGAAGAGAATTATTATTATAGAATTATAGAGAATTATTATAGAAGAGAAGAAATATCACTGCATAGAAGAAATTATCATATCAAGTATGAAGTATGTATACTAATACGTACTCTCCTAATATAGTGTCCATTAGTTCCATGGAATTTTATTAAATTTTACGGAGTTTTACAAAATTTTTTTGAAAATTGAAGATTGACCATAATAGAAGCATTTGTCACGATGGACTTGGGTGTTTTTTTGGGGGGTCGTCTTTCCAGGGTGCCACCTTTAAAGGGATCCTTGTGTCCGAAGCTTTACATTTTGGAAAGAAACACCCAACAATCCTCACCCCCTCACACAGTTAAATGAAAAACCATCTACGTATTTTTAAGAACTATGGTATTTTATGTATTTATATATACTATCAATATTTTGTATACTATAGATATTCTTTATATGTAAAAAATAGAGACAATGTCTCAAGACGTCCGATAGTACCTACTGACGTTTTGGATATTTTAAAGAAGCAATTTAATATGTCTTATTTATTATAGTTTATTCTCTCAAACACAAACAACAAGCATTTGCTTAGTATTTTTATTGTAATGGCTTTATATATAGCGGGCAGTTCATGTAGAAATATTTTGCTATCAATATATGAAAACAATTTGTCATTAAAGGCACTTGATCAATTTCTGAATCACGTAATTGACATTTCTGGCAGATTATGAAAATAATAATTGTGTTAATAATGATGGTTGAAGGTTTGATGACGGTTATTTTACGTTTATTGCCCATCAATCGAGCGTTATCAAAGGTTCGATTCAAAACTGGCCGAGTCGTGTATGTATAATCTTGAATAATGAAACTGTAATCTTTTGTTCTCCTGATGAAAAGTTATTGTTAACCGAATAACAAAATTTAATGCCGTACTTTGGCAATATAACATAATTTAATCCTTCAAATGTGCACCAGAAAGTTTTAACAAAACGGCAAAGCTGTACTACCGTTTCGCACCCGGTCGGCTAGGTAGAACTTCGACCCATTTTAATGAAGGGATTTAAGATATGTGTCAGGATAATCTGATTCATTTCGATTTGAAAACAATTTAGTAGAAGCAATTTGGAATTAAACTTTAATCCCAGCGAGAATTAAAGGGCAAAGAGATCATAATTATTTATTTAGTATTACTTTTAAAAGACCTATGTAGAGTGATCATGCTCAACGATCCAAAATAATATCAGTCATAATAGATATCTAGGAAGAATATTGATTTCTTTTGTCTGGCTGACTGAGCAGATCTTCTGGAAAGCAACTTTTTAATAGCCCGATGAGCATGAACCACCCGATGGTCAGTGGTCACCAACACTCATTGACTTCTGTAACACCAAACTAACACCTTTCCGACCAAAAAGGAATCAGGGAACCAGCTTTCTAGCTGCAATTGAAACACGTTGAAAACGTTTCACCGTTGATTTTAAAAAGAAGGCGGTAACAAGCCTTGCATGTAAAGAAACCTTGTCTGCCTAATTTCGGTATTAATATTTATAAAAAATGATTATTGCACTATTTATTGTTTAGCCGGGCGCACTACAGACAGTAGAGATAAGCTTGGAGTCCGGGATAAATAGAACCACATATACCTCAAATGTGAACTCAGGAGAACCAAGAGTAGAGAGTGGAGTAGTCGAGTGAAACGTTGAATTTCAAATTACCAGCTACTAGATTTATTTGTCAGTATTTTTTTAACAAAACTATTCTCAATTACTATGCAACTTTCAGTTATTTTCATTCTTCATAAATAATTAAAATGTTTTGATCATTAAAATTTTGATGTCTGTAAAAACTGTAGTTATCAAAGGCCCATAAAACACAGAGTCATTACTTTTGTGAAATTTCTAGCGCCCAGGGGACTAATGAATGTTGGAACCGTTATAAATTCTCTTTGGTTACTTTTAAACGCAAACGAGTGTGATTTCGTTGGAGGTTATTTAATGTGATTTTAGGTACTGTCATAGGAACGAATGAATCGTTAGTTATCGGCAAAGTTGAGTACCTTCGGGCGTGGTCGGAAGTTTAATTCCCTATGGCTATCGTTAATAACCGTCGTTAAGGTCATAAAATTAAAGTAAAACACTAAATCAGCGGTGATTGAGCATTACAAAGAAATTATGAGACTTTTGAATTACTTATTAAACTGTGGTTGAATTAAAACAATGTTTATTTTGTTGCACTAATAGTTCATAGTTATGATGGGAACCGAGAGTGGATTGTCTTAATCAAGTTATTAAGCTATTCTAATATTATAAAGTAAGTTGAAAAACAAATTCTGCCGATACATATAAATATGTATAGTAGTCTATACAGTCTGACGGGATATAGACACAAAAAACGTGGAAGTTGTATTCGTATCCTTTCATAAATTTACGTCTTTTCTACCTTTAAAGAGGGAAGGAAATAGCGAATGTCTCACAGGAATTACTTCTGACCTCTCAAGACAACTTGTCACGGCTACGTGATCTGCAGAACAAAAAGTAATAATCTACATTCTTGCTTTCTTACTGTTGGAATAACCCAATTTCACAATAAAATGTAAAGTGAATTATGTTCGAAAGGATCTGTTCTAAAGAAGCAACTTATTTTAATATTATTTCCAATTTATTAATGTTAGAACTTTATATGTTGGACAAATTTTCAATTAAATTATTCATACAGTGTTTTATTGAAAAGGAATGAAATTAAGTGTACTTACAACATCGATCAGTTGACTAAGCCTAAGACCCATCTTGACGGTGAGCCGGTCGGAGTTATTGCCAACTGGCCGGATCAGTCTGTTGTAATTAGAGAGGAGATCGTCGTACAGCCGCTTCGCCTCAGGGTTTGCGACGCTCAAGCGGCCCCACACGCACAGGACTCCGACCACAAGCGCCAACACCATCTTAGGCTAACACCACCCCTGAGGACAATAGAAAAATAAATTAATATTGATAAGAATGACTGAAATAGTGCAAAGAACAATACAAAACATATTTGTGTAACAAATACATCACGCGTGAAGCTGTTTTTCGCAATGAAAATACAGATACACCTAATTCTTAGTAAAATTTATACAAAACATCGAAACAATTTTACTAAGATTGTACGCATTAATCATGAATTAGTTGAGGCATAATATATAATACTAGTCATTTTTATAAATGATAAAAACATGTGTAACAATAATTTATTACCATACGGTAATGAAATATTTTGCTTTATTACTATTATTTCAGCAAACAAATACACATTATCGAAATGACAAATGGAGTGACAAAACTAATTTGAATACAATGAACTACATATTTTGAGGGCGCGTTAGTCGAAACGCAAATGTTGTTTGCCACCAATAAATTAATTTGAAATTAATTTTGTCTAAATTACTGCAACAGTTGGTGTTCGCAATTTGGCGATTGTGATAAGGTTGTAAATCATGTTTATTATTAAATTCAGCTCTAGACTTCTCTCGCGCATTTATTTTGACTGCGAGAAATTCTAGTGATTTATTGTCAGGTGCCATGCGTAAATCTTGTTTCGTCTTGCTCTTGTGGTGAGTTTTTGTCCGATTAAAGTTCAACTTTTGGCTCTCACTGCGTTCCCTTCATGTGAATTATTAATATTGATTTATTTCTTTTACTTTACAAATTAATATCGCTACTATATCATTAAACATATCTGTGATTTTTACGTATCTCGTCTAAGGTTTCCATTTATTAGTGTCTCATTGCAGGGTATGAGTATCCCCTCATAGTCGAGCACTTCCATTACCCTAATCTGATGTGGATTGGAGAATTAACTAATTAATTAGTACAATGATTAAATATATTAAATTCATGTGTCAAAATTAAATGAACTATTACTGAGACACTTAACAAAAATCCTTAGTCAAGTGTGATTATTGAATAAAATATATTCACGTTAGCGGTTGTCCTTTCAAACAATTTAGGGAGAGCAGTGTTTAATTTGATGTAGGCGTTAGGTTCCATACATCTTACTGTTATCTGAATTAGGGACGTTTGCCTTAATTACTAGATAAGGGCCGGATCAACAACAATGAGAATTGAAGAACCTCAAGTACCGTTATAAATCAATTGGGGAAGGAAAAGGAAGAGTCAAATATACTATAATGTATATCTACTTAGGGTCTGCTCTTACCCTTTTGTAACGCTGTACTTCTATACATGGTAATGTCTTCCTAAATTTTGTGTTGTATCGCTGACTGAATCCATTCAGATTTAAATGTTACAATTTCTTATTCAGACTTTGTTACATATTATTCGTATAAATCAAAAGTCCAACATTTGTTCTCAATATTCTCGATAACCTTTTTTACCAAAATATTTCTCAACTCTTGTGTCCAATTAAATTTCCTTTAACCTTTGCTGGATTTGAAAGAGATTCTCGAATATGTTTCTAATAAATAAGAAAAAGATAAGTTCAATATACTCGAACTGAGCAGAGGTCCATTTCAATAGCAAATCAATGTTGTCATCGATACTAGCACAAAGTTTTTTTTTCGGGTACGTTTAGGTTAATATTCAGATAATTTAACCAGTTAAGTTGATTTTCAAGGGTCCTACGTGAGATTAAGTGTATTAAGTTCTAGCAATGTCCTCGTTCGGTTTGAAATGTGTACATTGCTTATGGATACGTCAAAATTGATATTTTATATTTAATAACTAGTAAACGGCCCTTACTTCGCTTCAAAAAAACTACGCTTCCTCACAGCCTTACACTTAGAAATAGCACCTGCATTGTTTTAGGACTGAGTTTTTCTTGTTCTATGAATTGGAAATACATTTATAATTTTTTTATTTATGGACGGATTGCATTGAAAGGAATATTAATATTAAGTGATGCTTTACTAAATACATTAGTGTAAACAATAATAAAAATCAGTCAAGCCCTTTCTGAGATTAGCACGAACAAACAAACAGACAAAAATTCTAACAAGTATTGTTCCAGTTACGTTAATAAAGGCCCGTTAAAATCGTGTTTCATATATCCTTCATGCACAGACAGCGCTGCGTTAGAATATTATTATATGTATAGATTTAATTTAGAATAGTCATGGTTTTAATCTAGTTGAGAAACAATTGGATTTTTTTAACACAAACTGTATAACTTGATTTAAACAATAAAAACCAACACAACTGCAACTATTAATTTGCTATGCAAATTAAATTAATAGTAATTTAATACAATGAATTTTCGCAAAGGAACGCCTGATACTATCAACAACTACAACGTTTTCTTTGTCTTACGCTGTAAATTTTATATGAAAGTCCCAAAGAAAATCCATGTATGATTTACACTTAAAACTTCCGCATTGGTAGTTTCGAAATCCAATCCAACTTAACGCATACACATGCAAATGTGGCTTGCAAGACGTTGCCCGGTTCATGCTTAGTTTGAAAGTTTGCTGTGCCTTGAATATTTTGTTAATAATTGGGTTTTACAACCTAGATGGTTTGTTTTAAATTATTCTTAAGATAAAAGTCTTCTTTCGCATTTTAGATAACATTTTTTTTTGGATATTTGACTTGAACCAGAAAGCAAAAGAAACAATAGTTTGTATGCATTTAATTTATGAACCTATTTTTATGAAATTTTCTAATGTACATTATTATCAATTAATGTTCTAGAAATTTTAATAATACATCTCGCAATATAAGGAGCCAACTTCATCATCAAAGTGTTTCATCGTCGATAAAACTTCTTGCATATAGAAATTGATCTCATGTTTTATCAAATGCACTATGAGATGGTTGCCCCATTTCTAATACCAAGTTTCGTCGTTTGGTTTTAAGTGTGCTAGAATCGTTTAACCTAACTGAATTGTTCCATTGCTAAAGTCGGAGTAACCTTTAAACAATCACAAAGATATTCATTGGATTAAGTGATTGTGTACTTTGAAAACAGGCGATCTTGCAAGTCGATCAGCAGAATTTAACGTTTAAACGACTAGGCTATGTCTGCTAAATGCTCCTCATTCAGCGGCAGTAATAATAAATAAGAATATATAAAATAAGAAAATAAGAATAGGAATAGGAAAGAAACCTTTTTTACTGAGTTGAGGACTGCATGATTTTGCTGTGACTGTCCTTCACTTTAAATTGGAACTGGAAGTCAAATTAAACGGAGTAATTGGTTTTAACTTAAATGTCTCGTTACCAACAACCCATCTACCAATTCTACCGCAAGGTAACAATTGGTGTTAATCAAATCATTATTCCTAGACGTGGTTGCGAGATCAGCAAGTAATCTAATTCAGCCCGATTACAGTTAAATTTCAACATAACCATGGTAAAGTTATACAACTTACCAATATTTACCACTTTCATTTTTTGAATATTGACAAATTATCATGTCGTTAACCATTGACCCATGACCATTGTAATCAGATAAAACAATCGCTATATTTATAATGCATTTGTTATAATTAAATAGTTAGTGACTATATCTGATTGAAAGGTGCCGGGTTTGATTCTCAGCTTTAGGAGATATTTATGGCAAATTTTGTTCGGATCATGGGTATTTACGATGTCTTGTTCCTTAAATTAAGATGTATAGATATATTTATGTACCTATATAAAATTTAAATATAGGTTTTATTTAACATAAAATTATATTTATATACACTAACTTCGTGAATAAAACTGAATGCAAGCGATGGCAATTCAAGAATCAGCATCGCTGTCCGTCCGTCTATATTGGATTCTTATACTCCGTACTTCACAAAGAATTGAATAGAACACGGAATTCATGAAACCCTGGCTCTTTCGACGTTAAAAACCTAATAGATTTAAAATTGGCATTCGGTTTTCGCATGGTTTGCATTCAATGCAATTCGAAAGATAACCGGCAATTGGAAATTCTTTGGAAACCCATGGATGATTGTGCGGAGAAACTCGAAAATACGTAGTTTTCGAGATTCGCAGCTTCGAAACTTCGTGTCATTGGTAATAATGGATGTGCGATTTTTTTTAACATTGTAAGAGTACAATCATTCAATGTCATAAATTTTTATTATTATGTGGTATTTGTGTAATTGTATATTTTTTATTTATGTTTTTTTTTATTTACTAAGGAATTTATTGTTTTTTTATATTACTTAAAATTAGTTATCTAAGTTATTCTTGTAACTTGTTTAATAGTGTTTTTGCCCTCGAATAAATGTTTCTTTCTTTCTTTCCTTCTTTTCTGCTTACTTTCAAGATAAAGAATATAAAGTTACGAATTGAATTAACAACTATATATTAAAAACAGTAACCCGTTGACAAATAGCGCTGGCATTGTTTTAGGAATAGGATATTTAAGTTGTTGGAATTGATACATAGAAATATGACATTATTATAATAACTGCAGCCAAGCAAAAGGAGTTCTAAAGGAGTGTCGATATTAACTTTGATTTCTGGGATGAAGACCCATGTTATAAGTTATAATTATACCAAGTATCATCGAAATCTGTTCAGTACTTTTAGTGTGTCGTGTTTTTTTGTATAACATGGTTAGACATACAGGGAAAAATTAAAGAAAAAATATTTTTTACCTTTTCGTCGATAACAGATCATACCTATATTAAAATTTATATAAAAAAAATGTAATGTATAGATTTGGCCACGTTGAAATTTTATTATTGACTAGTGATCTGCCCCGACTTCGTTCGGGTTGAACAATTATGTTAATTTATACATATATTATGTACATAACATAAGCCTACGTTGATTCGGAATAATGTATCTTTGAAATGGAATTTTTTTTTTAATGGGTGTCGTGATGATGGAGATTACTTATTATTAGATTATTTGCACTCTCTCTTCACTATACTAGTAGCATAATATATATTAATATAGATATAGATATAATATAGATAGATAGAACTTACTAAATGCAAATACGTGGTACAGAAATTTTTTAATTTTGACCTTTCATTGTCTCTGTGCTTTAACTAATGAAGTCGATTGTTTGTTTCCCTTCTTATGTATTTCATTGTTAGTTGTTATCTATGAAAAACACGTTTATACAGCCTGCTCAGAAACTGGGATTTGCAAGACGCTCAGAGTTATGTTGATCTTTAATTTGTCCCCTAAACGATAGATATGCGCGATATTCAATAAGTAAATATTTAGTTATTGAACGCTTAAATTAATAATTGTCTATAAATCTGATATTATATGTTACAATATATTCTTTCTTTCTTTCTTTTTTGCCTTATTCTAATTTCCTGACCGACAACTCATCACTGATACCTTTGGTCTTGCTGATGTCCATGGGCGACGGTGACCACTTACCATCAGGTGGCTCGTCTGCTCGTTTTTCGGCTATTAATATTAAAAAAAACACCCATCTGTTCGTATTGGCTATTGATATTATAAAATAAACACCTCCATTTAAAAGTTTAAAATACAGGTGAGAGGATCCCTGACGCTTTCGCTGGCAATGTTGATAATATGTTAATAATTTTCTGAATTTCCATTGCCCGTGGATACCACATGTCGAGTGGTTCGTCAACTACATTGCCAGTTATAATAGTTTACTCGTATATTTCCTTAATGACAATAACGTAGGTATATTTTCTTGATTTTTATGTACATTCCCAGTAACCGACCATTGTTTTGTCGGGGAAATACGATATTTATATTCATTTACAGTAACCGGACCCGAAACATAGTCACACATTTTTTATTGGGATTTTTTTTTTTACATTTATATATATTCCTCATAAATTACTTTATCTTTTGGTAACAACTACATAAATATCGTGTTGAGACAGACAAATAGAGATTTTCTTTTACATCACGTAGTTCTATTCCGATATTTTATTCTATATCGATTTGTTAGTTTGGTATGACTTCCAAACGACTTGTATTATTGAGTTCAAATACATACACCGTAACTAGTTTAGTTAAGATAATAGTTCATAGTTAAGCTACGATTCGACAAATGAGGCTGTAAGCAAGTTTAACTGTGCCTACGCTACCGGTCGGCCGTCGTAACTCATAAAGCAAACAAAACTCAGAGCACACCTTAATTCTGCGCGCTGAGTTATTATTATTCAGAGTGCGAACTGTAGATTTTGATGAAGTTATTATGCGAGTTCGTTCTCGAAATGAGGAACTGTGAACTTTTAAATTCGAAACAGAACTTTTCGGCTCGTCGTTATGTAGAAAGAAGTACAATGAACAATAAATATAAAGCTTGAACGTATTATTAATTTCTAAGAAGTTCCTAAAAGGGTAAAGGTAAAGTTTATTAAAATTTAAATGGTATATTTTAATTAACTTTGCATTCTAACACACGATGGTCCAGGATGTTGCAATTGTTATTGTTAGAGGAACTTTGGGGGTTTTAATAACTATCAGGCGGGCAGCTAACTTCTCCTTATGCCCGTGACATGATAGACTGCACCCACGGCGACTAAGTCACGACAAAAACTTGGCCGCGTTGGTGCCGATATACCATATTAATATGCCATAACAAACTGAGTGCAAGTATCCCCGTTAAGTCTAAACATGAGTGCATACTGTATTTGGAAAGGAACTCATGGATTCTTAGAGCAATTGCGACCAAGGTGCGTTTTCAGACGAGTGGTATACACGAAGTTCCACTTGCACAAATAAATAAAATTTTGAAAACGAAAACAAGTTAAAAACTTAAAATTGCAAACACGGCGCAATCTCGCGAAAGTTTTCTAACTTGATAAACGATGCATAGTTTCGCAATATGAATGAAAAGATATACGAAGTTGTTACATAAGAAAATGCAGCACGTTCTCAAAATAAATAGCATGACTTAACAAACCGTGGCTGAGAAGTAGTTTGTGTTGGTTTAGCTAAGTTTATGGATATGTCTAGTTGATGAATTCATTGAAAATCTTGTTTAACTCCTTTTTGAAAGTTTAATGAATATGGATAACTCATAAGCTATATTATAGGGTTAAATAAAGTGACATAACGAGATTGCTAGAAAGCATTTTGTGCTGAAAGAGATTTTTTGGAATTGTCTATTTAATTAATTTGTCAAAATCTTATTAAATTTCTATTCGACTAATCGTTCTTCCTACACATGTAGGTTTTTTAATGATAAAGAAATTTTGTGTAATACTGTCTGGTAAGTGTTGGAAATGAAATATGTGTGTTCCAAAATTGGACCAATATACACATGCTGTAGCAAGAGCTAGCATCCACTAAGTAGTGTTAAATTGCGTATATTGATCGATGGTGATAGTTTTAGGGGCATATGTATTATGATTGGAATAAAACAACAGACGAAAAAAATCAAAGGCATTTTGGTTGTTTTCGCAATAATTTATTCAATAAGCAGACATCTGTATAGTATACACAATTATAAAGTCATACAAACACAAATCTATTATTTGCGTGGAAATTGAACTCGAGATCCTCACTCTGGCTTTATTACAAGCAACTGGGCTACAGTCATATGTTCATACATACATAAATATATACATATATGCATAAATACACACATTAAATAAATACACACATTACAAAAAATCAGACCACATCATCACATCACAAATTTCAACGTACAATTATGTTGAAGTAGCAGAATAACTACTTTGATGAGAACAAAAAAGAATGAATTCACATTCCAAGTTATGACGGATAAGAACACTACGGAAGTCTTACAACGACATCGCAAATTGCCTGCTGGCGCCGACGTTCACTCGTTAACCGAGAAAAAGTAGGTTTGTTCTTCTCGTATATGTTTAGTTGTTTCCCGGTTTCGTGTATGTCAACTATCCAACAGAAGTCGTAAACGTATGCGATACACTTTTTATGTCAGTACAACAAACAATGTTCAACGCCACCTATTTACGAGGTCTTCGATGTTGCAATGTCAGCCAAGAATTCAGATCGCCCGATTCGATTTAAAATTATTTCATTGTCCACTCCAGAACCTAGTAGTATCGTAATCAGGCAGGTAATAAATTCTAACAGCCTCCACGAGTCCTGTCAAACAGCTTTCTTGCTGTCTGTAATTTCCGGGAATCGTCTTCTTTTACCGATAAACAAATCTTCGAAAAGTTTGCTGTTCATATAGAATTTAACTATTTCGTAAGGTTGTAGCACTGATGTGGTAACAGGGTTAGTGTGGAAGCGGTATACATAACTTTTTCCGGTTTTTTACATAGAATAATTTAATGCTTGATAACAATCCCATCTGATGGTAAGTGAAAGACTTAAAGTATTTAATATAATGGTGGTCGGTACACGACATACCCTCGAAGCAGTCTTGTAGCTTATGAAGCGATCCCGTCGCTTCCTGTTATGGTGATCAAAGAACCGCTGGGTATCAGTAGGTAATCAGACAGTGATAATCAGTTCCACATATCTTCCTCAGTAGAGAGTATAATGTGTTAAGGTATTCCCTAAGATTAGAAAAAAAGGATAGTGTGAAAGTACTGTAGTGGATAATATAAAAGAAAAATACCTAATTAAATTATTTGAACAACAAGCTAAATTTCTTTACTTTGAAGATATTATATCTTAAATTTTGACCATACGCGACACTATTAGAAATAAATTATCAGAGTTATCTTAAGGAACGAAAGAAAGTGAACTAATACGAGGACATGACGTAGCAAGCAAATACATTCAAGAAACGCCTGATGTTGTTTACAGAGTCGTAGTCAAAGCCATTATTACTATTCTAAAGCAAACTTTTGGAGCGTTATGACTGAACTTAAGGTCTATTTTGTTGTAGATGGCTTTAAGATAGTATAGATGGTATCGAAAATGATATGTATTAGTTGTTACGATAATTACTAGTAAATTTTCTAGCGGCTTCAAAAACTTTTTAAAGTAATTCAAAATAAACAAAAGTTTGAAAATATAAATTTATTAAAAAAAAAACCGAAAACATTTATTATAAACAGTATTTTATGTGTTTTTAAATTAATTGTTGTTGCAGTTTTAAAAGTCATTCCGATTAATATTTATACCGATTTATATTTATTTTAGCGGCCCGTCCCGACTTCGTTTGGGTTAAACAACTAATTATTATACACCTGATGATATCTGCCTTTGCTCATCTAGAATAATTTACCTTTTAACCTGCCTTTTAACCTTTTGACCTACCCAAAGGGTTTTTATGTCGATAGCCGTCAAGCAAGCAGACAGCCCATCGGATGGTAAATCGTCATCGCCACCTCTCAACGTCTACATTACCAGAGGCAGTAATATACATATAAATCCATTATTCTAGCAAAGTTAAGCAGTGGATAATTTTTGACCCGACCTACGTTCGGTATGATAAATCCAACCATTTGAATCACCGGTTAAAACTAGACGTAATCCGGGCTTTCTGGTGACTAGTGGTATAAATAACCACACATAACAGAAAGTTGCTTTAGTTCAATTGGGACGTAGTAGGGTTAAACGCCCTTTAGACCCGTGACATTTGACACTTAACCCCTCCAATCCGATCGGATTGCCCGAAATAATGGGATATTCCATGGATTCGTCTGAATCGAAGGATGACTGTAGAAGTATTATTTGGATCCCTTGTATGAAATTGGAAAACGATATATGCGGTTACTTTTACGTAACTGAGATAGATACATACATTGATCATGTATGCGATGAATATTTTTTATGAACATTGTGAATATCAATAATTCTCAAAATATATTTCTTTCTCGGGGAAAGGACACATGAAAATACAAATATAAAAACAATTATTTTTCTCAAGACATTTTCTCTACTTAACATAATTTAATAATCATCACAAGCCCATACTGTCTCACTGATGGGCTTCAATATCCTTTAACAATGGGTGGGAGAAAGGGTAAAGTGGTTGTATTGGTAGTGTAACGAAGATAGGCAAATTTCTGACACCTTTAACAACATTATGGAAGATGACATTTGTGAGGTATGCAGTTAGCGATTCTTCATGATATTTTCCATTCTTGATATTTGCATTAGCAAGTGAAGTTAAGTCCTAATACTTCACCTGTGCGGGTAAATCATTAGGCTATCACTGGTTGGGAATAAATTATAACATTAATCGAAATAAATAAGTAGCAAGTTTAAAATTCAATAGTTTTTTATGGATATGAAATTTATTATGGATTTATATATTTATATTCGATGGCATATAATTTGTACTTATAAAGCTCAACTAATAATGTAATTTATGGTATAGAAATCGTAGGGTAAAATAAAATAGGCTATGGTTATGTCAACAGAATAGAATGAAATAGCGAACATAATTTCTTTTTCGTTTGTATAGTATATGCCCGGTTGAGACCTCAGGTTCGAGTTTATAGGTTAGTTATTCTGCTGTAATTTAACAAAATGGAATTATACAGATTATAATATTTGTTGTAATAACAAAATATATATTACATAGGAAATAGTGGTATCATGTGCAAAACGTAAAATATGTTATTGTACAAGCGACA
>PDGT01000048.1:1029273-1096721 GCA_003671415.1 Megathymus violae | reverse complement strand
TATATATATATATATAAGAATTTTTCAAATAGGATCCGTGGTTCCGGTTATTACATTCTATACGCACAAACTCTAGTATAGATGTACATAGCCATAGGCCAAAATAGGTTTAGTCGAATATACTAAAAAGTAACATTTAAACATTTCAGTTCACATTTATAATCGACAAGGCGTATGGTACAAATTACAACATTTACACGTAGTACCTACTTACTGCATAAATGAAAAGAGTGATAATTGAATAACACAATAATTCATGGGTAATTCACAGTGCACTATGCAATATATCCTTTTATTCAGAGCGTCATGATACTTTGTTTGGCCACAAACATAAATTTTGGCTAATCGAATACTTCTGAAGGAAATTTCATAAAGTTCAACCATGAGTTGTAATATATCGTTGTAATTATTTTGTTTTTGTCTTTGTATTCTTTCTGATGTAGTTTTAACGTCATACAAATTGTTTCATTCAAAATTTAGTGTTGTTCTAAAACTCGTAAATTCAGGCGAACTGCATTTCAACGTCTGATTCAACAAAATTTTGAATTAATCTCTGTTGGCTCCGTCGTCGGTTTTTTATCAATTTTGTTTACTACACACATCGTGTGGTTTACAAATGTATAATAAGTTAATAATTTAATTATAGCACCACTGATCAGATTTTAATGTAGCTTCGAAACCATTGTTACATTTAACGCTTGACAAAACAGACAAATATATTGTGTGAATGTGAGTAAATATAGTAGTATTATTAACTCATTACTATTGTTACTGGTATCATCATCTTTCCGTGAAGCCTGCCTGGCTAGCTACCACCCTCCTGCTTGAGTAAGCCGCTAAACGACTCGTCGTGTTCCCGCTGGGGACTTGAGAGCCGGTACTTTCTTTCTTAACTTCTCATTTCTTGGCCGCCAACACATCAGATACTTTGGTGTTGCTGATGTTCATGGGCGACGGTTACCACTTACCATCAGGTGGCTCGTTTGCTCGTTTTTTGGCTATTGAAATAAAATATTAGTATTCTTTATTCACAGTATAAGCCCATCTTTAGGTCAATAAATTGTAAAAGGATAGGTTATTATTTTTCGCCCAGTAGCTTCGGAGATAATCAGTTATGACATTCAGACAGAAGTGCAAACGATTTTTTTGTTGAATGTGCACAACCCTAAAAATATATTAATAATCGTTGTGTACAGTAAAATGTGAAAACTGTGCAGTAGAACAATTTAAAGCGATAATTTTATTACTTTAACTTCCTAGGGGAACAAATGAAATAAGTAATTCCCTCAACAAAATATGTGAATTCGTTAACAAATCGCATACTTTTGAGGGCGAAGTTTGTTTGGAGTTTGGAATACATTATTTCTCAACGCTAAGAGACTTAATCATATTTTATATCGGAGCAAAGTTTCAAATTGACTTGCACAATACATCAACATGTGTGCTGTCTAGTGTGTTCGGAGAGCGATCATTATGATGCAAAATAATAATTAGTTTTATTTCGTATTTTTAATACAATTTTAGGTACAATTTAGAATTACATAAAATTGAATTTTTCTTTAATTACATTTCGTTGCTTCGTTGTTGATATACTATGAACAATGCAGGTTTTTTATTGATAAACAGTATTAATTATTAAGGATAATAAATAAATAAATAAATAAATAAACAAACATTCACATGACGTACCTATGACCCGAGAGCAAACATTTATGTACCTGTTACATAAAAGTCTATCCCGGCCGGGAAGTGAACCTGGGTGTTCATAGCTCGGCAGGCAGAGTAACCACCGGCTGGGCTATGAGGTCGTCAAATATTATTGTTGTCAGTTATAATATGCTCTTATCTTCACTTTCATTTGCTATTGCAGGATACGTACTCTCCTTGTAATTATTGAGGCCTGGAACGTTCTTCACCATACTGGTCTAAACCATAACGGTAGAACCCCGAATAAGCATCAAACTAAGTTTATTGAGTCCAAACAAATATTTACTGCTCGTGGTACACAACGTGCTGAACAACTAATGAGTCAATGGCACCAGTTCCCTCATGTTGGAGGTAGCTAGGTTGTGTAACAGACTATTTAATGCCTACGGTGATTGTTGGTACACATAAATCAAAAGCAGTTATCCATCGATAACAATAAATCTACACGACATAAGTAACATCCGGAGCAGGAATGAGAGAAATATTGCCACAAGCGAAATAAAATAACTGCAGTTGCATCCCGCCACGATATCGCTAAGTCGATTCGTTTATCTCTTTTATCTTAATATGAGCGAATTATTTAATTTCAGTAAAAGGTCCAGTAAATGTCTATATAAAAATATCTTCTAATTTTTCACAAAAATGAATTTCCAGCGCATATAAATCCAGCTCTGTAATTTTTTTCATTGATCTTTTATAATCTGATTGATTTATTCAATTTATTAAACATCACGTTGACAATGGTTCCGCAAAAAGTCATCAATCACGGTTTGTGATTCAAAACAGCAGCAATTTCTCACGCAATGTTCAACGCTGTTCCAGATTTCATTCCTTTCTGCAGCAAGTTGAGTAGGGATTTCGAATGTTTAGTCAAATTTTGCAAGCTATTGTGACAATCGTACGCAATTAATGGTCATTATATATGGCTTGTCGGGTCAAGATGGTACACGCCTGAATGCTGTACAAGAGAATCCTGAAGGAAATTGAGTTCGTGAGTTCGTTAGGTCCAACATCATCATTTTAACAAAGCGTAAATGCTTCATACTGAGCTCGGAATTTCTCTTAACATGAATTTCTGAGTCACAGACACCCATAAATCGAGTACATACATGTACCTTTTACATTTACGTCTCAATTATGAATCCAACCCGGGAACTCTAGCTCATCGGATCAGTCACTATAGACAGGGCTACAGAGTCATCAATGTCAATGTCAAATTATGAAGAGCTGTTATGTTTGCACCTTTCCTAACATAAACATTCATCAAAGCATTATGATGATTGATTTCTAAAATTGCACCTAAATTCGAAACAAGTCAAATCCCTAAGTCATCTTTGCTTTAGATTCACTGGAACCCGCTCCTTTTTTAAGCTATTTATTTAACTGAGCAGTTCTGAAAAGAACTACACTGCATATCATCGTAAATAAGGTGTAGGAAGTCCGACCAACCTTGAGCTCAAGTCAATCTTCTCAGCTAGATTCTAGTCTCTCGGCTAGATCTTCTCAGCTAGATTCTAGTCTCTCGGCTAGATCTTCTCAGCTAGATTCTAGTCTCTCGGCTAGATCTTCTCAGCTAGATTCTAGTCTCTCGGCTAGATCTTCTCAGCTAGAAAGCTAGTTTCTATTGAGCAAGCGATGAGACAGTGTGGAAGGTTAAGGCTGCATAAGGTTAAGGTTTAAGCTTAAACTTGCTTGGCTCTATTGATACAGACTGAGTGGTCCTGGTTTAAACCCCGCGGTAGTCTTGCATCGTGGTAGGTTCTTTACCAGTCTGGATAGTTTTTCTTCTAGGATAAACCGTAAAATGTTTGTTACATGTTACGGATGCAGTGTTGGAAAGCCTGTAATAAGTACAATGTCCGGTTACAACAAAATAGAAGCCGACATAGCGTGGACGATGCCTTTGGAATTACTAACGTCCTTTGATGACATATTTTACATTTAAAATTTAATTATGTATTTTATCAAGAAGCCGCTCTCAGTTTTCCAAACTAACCGAAATTAATTTCGTTTAAAGTTTTAATTTGTTTGATGAAATTCAACCATTCTCTGACGATGTAGACGCGCAAACGCAATTTCTTACAAACTTCTTCTGTAACGAACGAGAAAAGAGCCATTCATTTCCTGAGTGTTTCTCAATCAGCTGTTCATTATGGTATTTAATTAGACGTGATCTAGATCCAGCCAATACAGAGTATTAGTTACTGTGAATATGCATACAAATAGTCGGTGCTGCATCTTAGCGAGGTTTGTATTTGAACCTGCCAAGCGCCGTCTTTGATTTCTATTTACACTCCATAGCTTTGATTTAGTTGGAATATAACATATTTCGTAAATATATAAAGTTAAGTATAGTGTTATTCTTAACCATGTTTATATTAAAGTCTAACGCGATACAGATTTCTACTTGGCTAACTTTTGATGACAATCATTTATCTAATTAGAATATATTAAGTAAGCGATACACACCTATGTATTTAAGCTATTAAAATTAATCCATCTATTATAATATCCAGCCGAAATAACATTACTTTCAAATAGTAAAAGAATTTTTCGAATATGAACCTGAGTATCGGAAATTACTTTCCGCATATACACAAACTCACAAAATGAAATCTCCCTCTTTATATCTAATATTAATACAGATTGAAGATGACGACAACGTGGTAATGAGAGTAAGATTACGATAAGCGATTTAGGTTTCGAAGATAGTTTAGTTTCATTGCTTATAGTTTTATCGGGGCCATAGGGTTGAATCTGGAAATGTTAAGCGTGTACTTGAGTACGTTCTTGGAATCAAACGAATACAATAACGCAATGTTATACAAATGCTGTACTGAGAGTATTACTTAGACAATTAGTTTGACTTTATTCGAAGTGAGGTAGATCCGACGATAAAAATCAGTCAATTCATATTATATTTTTTATAAATTATTCATATTACATTTTTATAAATTGTTAATATTTTTCGTAGTCATTTTTCTCAAGTCGCCGATAAATGAAGAATCATTGTCGTACCATGGACAACCTTAACACAAAAAGTATTACCAATGTTGTTCAATAAGTAGGAAGTCAGATACACGCTTTTTATTGATCATTAAAAATAGTACTATACTAGTAGATTTGTAATTATTATAAAACTCTGTCAAAGTTAACAGAGCAGCATAATAATTTCCAAGTTGCAAGAATAGTTTGTGGAGGGTATGTACTATATATAAACTGGACGATTATTACAAAATAACAATTTGATCAAATCCTAACTAATAAGTCTTCTTTTAAATGAGAGTGGGAAGAAATTCTTCTTGAAAATTTATTGCCACTTATACTCATTACACGGACACACTAGGCCGAGCTATGGAAATAGAGTTCAGTTAAGTTGTGAAAAGGTGTTCGTGGAACTTAAGATATTTTTAAGTATAATTTTTTGTTAACTTAAATGTCACTAACATTTGAAAATATGCTTCAGACGACTATATCTAAACAATGATGCCTCCTAAAACTTTTATCTATACTGCAGTTATTTTTCGTATATCTCTTTCTGCGTTGAAATTCCGAACTGTACTTGCGCATACATTTGAATATTCCTCGAATTAAAGCAGTACAATAATATCGGACGTGTGTACTGCCGGGATTAGTTAAACGGTACATTTCCCTATCTTCGAGGCCTGAGAGATAGAGATAGCGATTTATCGGCCCGTTAGATGTGGTTCAATTTATTCAGGCGCAAATGTTGTGTTTGATCAATGATGTGAAGCAGGATTAGGGATGCAATTCGTAGCTATTGAAACTGTTCCGTTAAGAAATATTCTGAGTATATTTTAGTACAGAACTTCAACCCTAAATGTTTAGATTGTATTCCCTCGTTTAAATTGCAGACTTTTCAAAAGCATAACATAGTAAAGTAACTTAATACACTTAAGGCCGGTCTCAATAAGCTATCTTTCTAAACTTTTTCACATATAAATATCTCCTACTCGTACATACGTCGATACAATCGGAGTACAAACATGGTGACCCCGATGAGATTATTCTTTGTTCATCTCATAAATGATTATATTATTTTGTCTTTATTGAAGTAAAAAGTAACCAAGTATTTTTACTAATAAATTGATTAACATCATTATTATCCTAATCGAGCAATTAATTTATTTATTAGTATACGAGTATATATACAATATTTTATTTCACTAATTGTTACTGAATACAATATTTTTAAAGTGTTTTTGTTAACGTGTTAAGGCACACCTTATAATTAAAGGATAATTATTATGGTGTAGATGAATATATAAATGCCAAGGAAGCCCGGAAATAGCAGTGCCGTAATCGATTTTGCGTAGGTTGTAAGTTAAATAATTACGTTGTTTTAAAAGATGTACTGAGTCATTTTTTTTTGTTGTTTCGAAACGGGAGTAGAAGCAAAAAGTTACGAGCACAAGTGTATTTACAATATACCTAAATGATTTTGAATAAAACGTAAGTCGAATCTCACTAATTAATTATAGGTTCATTTCTTAAGTCCATTGTAAAAAAAGTGAAATATTATATAAATTTTTAATCAATTGAATAGTTTAATTAAATCATTTTGATGTTCACCAGACCGCAAAATAAGTAACTTAAGTAATTCATTCTGTATTAATAGATCATTCTGAAAATCTACCGTGAAAAGCAGATATTACTAATGGCAACCAGTGAATCACTATCTATGTATTTCCCTTCGCTTTATTTCAAACGAAATGTTCCGCTGAATCACCTAATAAGCCATGTTTTATAATACTCGCTTAAAAGTAATCCTTTTAAAACTTGTTCTAAAGTAATAAATTGTTATGTATTGTCAATAGAAATTATAAAATTATAATTGCAAAAAATATTGGTATCATACTGATTTAACTATGATTAAGATGAATGAAACTTGTTTCTTTTATTTTTTGAGTGAGTAAAATTTTTTTTTTCGAAAAATTCGAAAATGTGAATTGTTTTGGTGAGAACATTTATGAATTCCGTCAAATAATCTCCACATAAGCAAGTTTGCTTCTCGTGTGGAAGAGTTAGTCGATTTTGATATGCTTTTATGAATTTATATTAATATATTTAATGTTACGAAATGTTAAAAGCGATAAAGTTTTAATCACACCGAACTAAAAAGGACATCGTGAAGTTTTTCTCAATAGTCTTATTGCGTACCATTGTTGCAAAATAAGAGAAATGAGAATAAAAGGGGCGTTATTAAAATTCCCGGACGCATTTGTAATATCTGAGAGATACAGAACACATAAAAATGCAATGACAATGCCAAAGGCAAATATCGTAATCATGCGACCCGTGAACTCGAAGATTATATTGTTACATACTTTCTAACCGTATTAAGGCATTTTAAAACTATGAAAAGACCATGGAAAATATACACACATTGGTGGTATACATATGTTATAACTCACGTGATATCTTTGTTTAATTAACTGTTTTTGAATTGTAAATGTGTGATAGTTTATCAATAGTAATTTCTATTAAAAGTGTTTATCTAATCAATGTCTAGCTAGATTAATGATATCAATTGCTCTTATACTAATTTAAGCGGAAACCGTTTCTTTTAGAGAAAATGGCAATTGAGTATAGCTTTTCTAGTAGGAGCTAAAATACTCTCAAATCATTGACAAAATCAATGCCGTACTATGTTGCTAGTTTTACAGGAACTATCAATATTCCATACAATATAATACAACAAAAATCTAATAGGATTACGACGTAAAATATCAAATGATTCCAAAATTGCGGATCATTAATCGGAATTCCGCATACGTAAACTAAACAAACATAACAAAAATAAAATATATTTGTTTTTAAAAATACACACAATACTTTTTAATTAACAATGCACTTATTTCAAGCGATTTGAAAATAAATTAGACCACACGCAGATTTTAACATACCCCCGCGATGAAACCGTGACGCTAATTTTCAGTTCGGCCAGTAGAGTAGTTCTAATTATGAGTACAACCATAAACTCGAAAGGCACTAAGTCATGTCAGAAACTTGTAAGCCACTGTGGGTTCCACCTTATCCGTCCGAACGAAACAGGATCGTTGTAAAGATTTTAAGAAGTATCTGTTAACTTTCAAATATAATTATTTTTGTAACTACAACAGAAGAGATAAATACTCGATAAAAATATTTACGACTTCAATACGCAGCACCTGTTAAAAACGAATGGCTATAAACGATCAAAACAGGGTCATAGTTCAAAGGATTTCAAACTACACCAATCAGCTCGTGGCAGTAAATGGTCCTGCGCCAGCCGGATTGAAATCATGCGGTCCAGCCCATAAAAACCAACTGACAGTTATAAATTAAACGTAGTTTTGAATCGATCTACGCCGGCCACTGTCGTAAACCGAGCCGGCCTGCGGTGAAATATTCAAATGATTAGTCAAAATTGAAAATTCAGACTAGTTCGAGAATCGGTTTACCAATGGAAAGATTAAAGTTGAAATAGTTCTGTGCGTATTACGAATTATCGAAGATTTGAATTATGTTAATCAATTCTGCAAAGTTTTTTTTACTCAAGTGGTTATTGTATGTACATGAAATTACTAACAGAGGTTCAAAATCTTCTATATTACTCAGGTAGTACTCACGGTATTTTTGAGAGGAAACACAAATGTATTTGATTTAAGAACTTGTTAATTTAAAGCAGTTAGTATCTGATTGGACAGGTTAAGAATTTTATCAGCATCCACAAGTATCATTTGAGTGGTGAAACCCTGATTTCCAATGAAGGAACCAATGTCAATGTCTCGCCCGTCGGCGATAAGTCAACGCAACAAGGAGGAGGTTGATTTGGACTCCGAACCGTACGAATTTCGAATATATTTACAATATAGTAAATATTTCTTTAAGCACTATGTATTGTAATATGTAAATTCAAGTGATATACAAAACATTAAAACAGTAATAAACAAGTTAAAAAATCAACTTAAAATCACTACACTAGTACATTATTGCTAACAACAGATCTGGAACAGTTATAAAACAACAATTTTATTTAAAGCCGGTTACCGAAATATTTAACTTCATTTTTAGTGTTCGTATTGTAAGCGTTACGTGAATTTGTTAAAAATACACATTTAATCACTCGCATAATTTTTTCAAATTTAATATGCAGATGTTTTTTTTTGCATATATAACGTTTGGTGATAAATTGAACGTGGATTGTAATTAAGGAAGTTTATTTTGAGAGTGGTAAATATAAAAAAAAAAACAATTTCCATATTCTGTAATATTCCTGGTTTAGGGCTTTTTTACGATATTCATTGAAAGGCGTATTTGTCTTTTCAGCATCTAATAATAGAATGCCGATTTCCATCAGGACATTCCTGATAAACACTTCTTCTAAGTGGCCATGTACTATATGTATCTTAACTTCAAGAGATATTAATGAAATTGACCTCTTCATCTCCGATTTGCTTTACAAAAACACCAAGCTTCTAAATATTTGCAGGACACGAATAATATTACTGATTACATTTCAAATACGGAATTTATTCACCGGTATTGGTATTAATTATTTATTCTTATTCGTCATTTAATGTATTCAATTGAGCAACTCGCACAGTAACAAGCAATTAAACTAAAAGAAGAATAGAATATTATTTTGTTTACGCTCATGTGCCTATAGATAATGTAATGATGGATAAAATGGTAAAATTTTTTAATTAGTCACCTTTGTGATAAAACGATGACTGATGCATTTCATCAACATCATTTCATGACATCATCAAGACTGTTAGAAAATAAAATATAACGCACAAAAACATTAAATACAAATTAAAACAATACAACTCATAACTAACATTACATAAATACACATAATTTATGACTAGTATTAATAATAATAAAAAAATATTACACAAAAAAAATCATGCTGTATAATTATATAATCTAACTAGCAAACTGCTCTCGCTCCGCTTCAGAAAAACTACGCCTTACATTATTTTAAATTAATTAGAGTTGCCAGTCTCTCGGTATTCTATGGGATACATTTTGGAGGGTGTGCGCACGAATTATTCGAAGTAATTCCCCCATCGCCGTTTCTCCATCGAACAACTCGACGTACGGCGGGTATCCATCCGTATGTAGCGAACGTACCACGTATACGGACGGCGCGGTTTGCGTCGTCATTCATTGTGCGCACTGCAAAGGATTGGAATAATTTGCCCACGTCGGTGTTCCCGCCTTCTTACAATTTGGGAGTCTTCAAGAGGAAAGTGAATAGGCTTTTAAAAGTTAGTGCGTTCAACATCTTAGACTTTATCACCACTTTCCATCAAGTGGGATTGTTGTCAAGCATTAACTTATTCTATGTAAAAAAAAAATATAACTTTTTTATTTATGGATGGTTTGCAATGAAACAAACTTTAAGTATTAAGTGACGCTTACTGTAATACATTAGTGAAAACCAGAACGAAATCGGTTAAGCTGTTTCTGAGATTAGCGTTAACAAACACACAGACAAACAGACAAAAAATCTAACAACTGTTGTTTTGGGTTCTATTGCGTTAATAAAGGCCCGTAATAATGTTTTTTTTATATATCGTTCATATACAGAAGGCAATTAGTCAGAATTTTATTATTAGTATAGGTATATGTATAGATAAGCGGCAAGACGAACACTAAATTGCAGTTTTTTTGTATCGTACCTTCACTTTAGTAGATTTTTAATTTACCCTCATTTTGTATGTAAGATGTGTTATGTTGTGAATTGTATATTTTTTTGTAATATAAGCGTATAAAACTTGAATTGTGTGAATTGTATAATGTAACAATACATAGTCGACGGCGCAGGGTTTACGGTAACACTCCAAGGAAATTATGTTTACACCCTATCTGATACTATTTGTAATACAATGCTTGTATAGTAATAATAAATATAATACATTTTGGCTTTTTTCAATTTTACTGTTGCTAATAAAAGCTAAATAAAGGTGCCTAGGTTCTATGGTGATCCTTCACAGACCAAATGTCACGATAGTTTGTTCCGGGTATGTATAAACTTATGCTTCCTTCTAAGGTATTGCTAGCGCATAGTGATTTGAAGATCTTCAAAAAAACCTTTAGAATCAGCGCTTCATTAATATGTCCAAAGACTTATTAGGTGAAACTGGCCATAAGAATATTTAACATTAACAAGGGTAGTTAGATTCACCACAATTTCGAACCAAAAATAGAATTTAATTAGGAACCTGTTTAGAAGAAAGTAGACAATAATTTTAAGTGTATTTAATTCGATTCTAAGAGTTAGCGTATTCGATTAAAAATCTATCAACTGCAAGGAATCATGACAGATTTAAGATTCAATAGATATTAGGATAATATTATTATTATCCAATATGGCTGCCTACAAAATGGACAAAATATTTTTGACAACCCCTTCAATGTGAGTATCAAATTAAAGGGCTGGACTAGTAGAATAGTGTATGCTATGACAAATTTCAAATATAAAATGTCCGCCGGCACACAAATGTCAGATTTTTTTTTTTTTTCAATATTTCTCATTTCATATTTGTTTCGATAATGCTAATGAAAGGACAAGTCGAACACTGCATGGGGGGTCGTAGAGTTTAGACAGTCTATACTTACAATTAAATAAATGAATCAACTCACAATCATCTAATCAAAACAAAAAAATGCGTCGACTTCGAATCGAGATTTAAGCATAAATCTCCTACTCAAGTCAAGATTTCGTGTCGTGTCGAGGACTGTGTGGTGTTAAGGTGGCTGCAACTGATACGTCGTTAACGGTGCACCACCCAAGTTAAGGGAAAAGGTTAAAACGCGCCGAGGATTGTATAGCGTTAGGGTGGATAAATATGTCGTTAGCGTTTTCCCCTTAAGACTCGGGCACATCTTGGTGTTTCCTTGATCGACCGTTACAATGTGGTTACTCGTGGGAACAACATGATAACATATAATAATAAAAAAAATAACAAAATTAAGAACTTAAAACTTGAAAATAAATTAAATATTTTTAAGTTAAACAATTTTATTGAAAATGAAGATAATAATGATATAGATACTGTATTAAAAGCAGTCATCACACCACTCTCCTCATCGATCTAGGGCAGTGATCAGACACAAAATGAATTCGTTGAGGGCCTAATTTCACCGTGTATAAACATTGTACAGCTTGCTTACTTATTTTAATTTCATAATTAATATCAAAATTAACACACTGATTAGAAAATTCAATTAAAAATAGTTTATTAAAAACATGCGCATTGAATGTTGTTGAAAAACTTCCTTATTTTAAAAACTGTTTTTCAAACGTACCGTTTTCAGTTACTTAGACATCGATGAACTCTAAAAAGGAATTCTAATTTAAAATTCATCCGTAAGTCCCGGTGTACGTGGCAAAAGCTAAGCGCAAGCGAAACATCCCGAATTGAAATTCTGGACCGAGGCGGAGGAACGCCGTGGCGCGTGTTTGAATTTCAATGTTATTCCCATACACGTGTGTGTAACAATTTGCAAGCAAAATGTTTAAATGTGTTTGGTCAGCGCTACCGTGGATGCATGGCATTAGGCGTTGAAGTGGAAAAATGCCCTTCTGATATAATATGCCGCTTTTTGGGTTTAAAATATTGAGTGGAAGTTTTTTTTATTACTTAGTACAATATTTGTTTAGACGCTTGAGGATCACCATCTGTTGATTACAACACCCAAAACAGTTAGCAGCCTAAGTTATAAAATGCAGCCATCGCGAAGTTAGGAACGTATTTCAAATTAATTACACTAATTATTCTGTTAATTAATTAATTAATTCTATTACACCACTTGGCCAGCGTTATGCTTTCAACTCCTCTTATCCAAAAAATGAGAAAAAACCCGATCCCTTCAATAGTCTAATACGAATATTAAGCAAGATTCTTTAAGTTTTTCTCGTGTCGAAATAAATAAATGTTGAAGCTAGTATTGCTATAGATTATAGGTTATATCACGGTCCTTAAAAGTAACGATATATCTTAGACATATGTCTCATAGGACAAGGATAAAATTAGTAAAATATACGTGTTCTATTTCAAAATAACTATTGTCATAAAATATTTATATCTCACAAATTTGTAGCAATTAAGACTCAAAGACTATGCAATGAAAAAAAATTAAGACTGCAGTCTTTACAAGACCATCTGCAGTCTTCTGTAGTTCTCGTGGCATAAGATAAATGTTTGCATAGTAATTTACACCAGACTCAGAGGTTTAGCGAATAATCCTGGGTACAGCTAACACCTGCGAACTGGTATAATGTATCAAAATATGCAAAATGTCTAGATTCTATTGATTAATAACTCAGTTTCTTAGTCATAAATCCAGTTTGATTAATTATACTATCCTTTTCTGCTATGGTACTAGTGAGCCGCTGTCATCTGTTCGTCTCGGAAAACATGATCCTTAGTCCCAAATAGTAACTATGAAACAATTGCTATTTGTTTTATAAGGCGTTTTATGAATATTTAATACATATTTACCTTATACCACTAAAACTTCCTCGTGACTCTTAGATTAGTATAATCGCATGTAAATCGATAAATGTGTTGATAACCCGGTAGCCCAGTTCGTGGAGACCCTGCCTTCCGGGCGAGGAGGTCCTGAGTTCGATTCCTGGCCCGAGCAGACATATTTGTGTTGTCATATTTGTGTATGTCCATGCCTCTTTGCGACACAGGGAATCCTAATGTGATTGGGAGTGTGTAAACGTTTATTATTATTATTATTATTATTATACATTCTCACATTAAAACAGGCAGATTTTGCTTTATACTGTGTAGAGGTCTCTTTGATCATAAGCCATAACTGTTGCTCGCTTGGGATCATGTTTCCTTTCAAGTTGTAATATGAGGTACAGGCCAAAGCACGACGCTCGCAACTTGGCCATTAATTAACTCATGCTAATTAGCAGACTTCGCTTTCCTTTGAGAACATTATAAAAAACGTTTAGGTAGTTTCCGGACAATGTTGTCTGCGACGGAAACAAGCAACTAATTTGATTTAAAACTAATAGATGAATGAATGATGGCGTGTAAAATGCCAACTTGGTTCTCTCATGTGAGGGGTGACGTAAAAATAGGGTGTGGATCCCCTTACACTCCTTTCTAGTCCAACCTCCCCTGCTTGTGGTGCCTTTTGTTGAACAGCGGACAAGACTATGACACCAGGCCCTTCCTGCTGGAGGTCGCTGGATTCTGTAATACAGTTTAATCCGATGGCACTTGGATCTGTGAAGCCTGCATGGCAAGCTACCAACTACTTTGTTAAATCGGCCGTGAAACATACATGTTTGAATAGTCGGAGAGAGGGTTACACTGCGGATTCTCGCTTTAAATCTATTTGCAAAGCATTGGTGATGTCTTTGGTTTTATTGGTGATCATGGGCTACGATAGTCACTTACCATCAGGTGACTCGTCTGCTCGTTTATTTACTACATAAAAAATACAAACACTATTTTTAAATGTGTAAAATATTACTGTAAATACATTAAGCTAGTATAAAAAATATACAAAGTATGAAACAACATATAAGTATAACACACGCGAATTGTTTTTGGTATCTCCATTAACAAACACGAACCCTTCTGTAAATAGGATACCAGGACGCAACATCTAACCTATTTACATATCATTTCAGATATATAGTAATCTTGTGATACAGTTACCCCACAAGGGACGAAAATGATGTCGTTTCATACCACTATCCCTTAGCTTTATTTTATATATTCTTTTCTTATATTTCTTCTTCTCTTTAAGGGAAAAACTTTAAATATTTAGTTATTCCTTTTGGGCTGGTGATTTTTATTTTGTGTGAAAAATTTCTTATGTAATTTTGTTGGTGTTTTTTTACTAAGTGAAGGATGTTAGCACTGTAAGAATTTTTTTTTATTTAATATGTAACTATCATTTAAAAGTATGGCCAAATTTACATCAAAAACCGAAGATTCAAAATTTTTGAACTTGTTAGAGGGGTTTGTGAGATGAAAGAGTAAATCGGTTTGGTTCAAGAGAAACTGTTTAAGAAAGTTAAGTAACTTCGGCTATTATTGCAAATTTTTTTATTCGGTATATATTTTTTCAGACATAATAGAATATTTATATCTTCTTTATATGTTAGTGCGTTCAACATCTTAGACTTCATCACCATTAGCTGGGATTGTTGTCAAGCATTAACTTATCTCACGTAAAAATAAAAAGGTTATTACTTTTTGTACTAAGCATCCCTTAATCGATAAAAAATATATACCGTAATTATATAATTGTACTATAATAGTTATTCAATAACATATTTACACGCAGTTTATTTTCAGTAAGATTCGTTATCAAGACCTAGAAATAACCTTGTAGTATCCGATACGCAACAATATCAAATCTCATACCATTTAAATAAATACGTTTAGGTTATCTTACAATCCAGTAATACCAAAGCCCACTGTACCGTAGGATCAGGTCGTAATAAATTGAACGAGAAACTACACTTATTTCCCGGGAGGCCCTAGCCTCCTCCAATTTCCTATAACAGCCAGAAGCTAGTACTAGCCTTAGACTCATCACTTAGTCCAGCATTTTCGTATTGTTTAGTAAAAAAATTCTAATTTCCTTCTTCCTTTCGTCTTAATTTCTTTCTTGTATGTAGCAGGACACTTCCCATCTCATACATAGGAACTGTGGACCCAACATTCCACATGACGTCCTTGAAGAATCGGGCCCATAGCTTATTTCTCGTATCGTCTGATCTTTCTATCTCACTTAGTTGTAATATTTTTAAACCGAAACACGTTAAAGAAACCGTCCATTTTTCTATTTCTTATTAAAAATACTGAACTTCCTTTGGCAACATCAGTAAGAAGAAAAAATCCAACTTGAATTAAAAAATCACATTACCCAAAGGCCTGAAATCACTGACACTCAACTCGAGGAATGCAATATAAATAAATATTCCCGTGAAATTTTCCTACAGATTTCCCAAGAATTTCTCAGCAGAACGTTTTCTAGCCTGACATAGACGGATGCGCGCAGCGGGTAGTATTTCACGCGCAAGAAGGCGGTCTGCGTTTAAATTGGCTACTCGGGACATAGAGCTTAGCTGGGTTACATGGATTGCGTCGTTTATAAACTAACAGCTAGTGGCAATTTATCGTTCATTCTGCCATATGGTAAAGACTGTATTAAGCTGTCGGACGTTATACTGATAGAAGAATGATACTTTAAATTTTAGGACGAAAAGAGCTCATCCGAAAATCAAAGCCAACCAAATGTTGGTGGGCCTCTGCTGACTAATTAACGTGGCAGTGCCGTAAGGTCCTATTGGAGGTAGCTTATCTTTGTATCAACCAGTTTAATTTCAATAGATTCGTGTGTAATGTGAGGGTTTTTGTTTGCCTATTTGGCGGAAGCAAATCTCTTATAGACCTCTCATAAAATAAATTCTGAACTGAGTAACTGCTATTTGAAGTCATCACTATGTGTACAATACTCTTGGTGTTGTAAGTGTCTCTGAAGTGATCGCTTAACTTCAAGTTCATCTCCTAGTTTGCGGATTTCTAATACAAATAATGTATTTACTTTTACTTGTCCACTTTCCTTGCCCATATTATACTATCCGTTCCGTAGTTCATCTAGTATTCTGAAAGTTCGCGCGTAGTTTAATCTGTTTTACTCCAATGTACTCTAGAACTACTTTCTGAACGACTGGAAATTCAAATTGTTCACAATTCACGTTCTTCAAAGTTCCCATTCCATAATTTCTGGAAATAAGTAAGAAATTGAATATTCTGATGATACTGATTGGAGCTCCTGAAGGCGGATATTTTATTAAATCTCATTTTCTACTGAGAGAATTTATTAGAATTTTCTTATGAATTCCTCAACTGGATGTTTTAGCCCAACATAGACTGATTTTGCCAATTGAGATTTGATTAGCCGAGACGTACAGATCGTGTTAGAAACACGAATCGTTACGTTTATAAATTCACTGTAACCGACAAAAAAATTCTGAGTGTACTGAAGCAGGGAGGAGAATGAAGTTTGATGGGTTTTAAGTCTCTCCGCATTGTTCAGTCTAATTCAACCTCCCCTCCCATGGTACGTCGTACCGACCAACGAACAATGCAACAGTATTAGGTTTCTTCTAATGAAGGTGTAAAAGTAATATAATACGACTCAATATGTTATCGACGTGTTACTAAAATTTCAGCTTATTATTTTATGACTGCTTCTCACTACATAATAAGGTGCTGGTGTAAACATAAAAATACCATACTTATGTTCTAATTAATATGTATGATAATCAAAGTCCTTCTTTTGTGATACCATTTAAGGGCATGGCATATTTGTTATCTGTAATAGGTTTATACTTACTAAATGAATAGATGCATTTGTCATTGTTCATACTTCACAAATCGTCACCAATTCGTTGCTTTTTACAACTGCAATGTCAACGGAATTGGCCATTCCTACACATCCGTCCCAATGATGAAAACCAGCTGTAAAATGCTTTGTATTACCTATAGAACATATTTATTCTGTAAATATAATTAATAACTTAAATCTATAGTTATACTTAATATTATAAAAAGTGACTGATTTTTGTGAGTTTTGAAAGTGAAAAGTAATCTCCGAAAATACGGCACACCTACTTGAAAAACTGTTTAACCATTTGAAACGTACATTACTCCGGATGGTCATTACCTATAATTAGATCAAGTGTATACGTGTAATAATTAATTGTTGATCTTGAACGATGTTGGGCCGGGCCGCTAAAACTTAATGAATTTGTCATTAGTAAATATGACACTAATTGCACGCAACTCGCTGATATTTGACACCTCGATGTGAATTGAAATAGGAAATTCCTACATATTAATTCCGATGTTACGAACCTAGCTATGAAATACTGCACTCGATGATCAATTTTACACATTAAATTTAACAAAATAATTAAATTAATAAGATTATCATAAGTAAAGTTGTCATGAACTGCGACCCGAAATGAATCAGCAATTTAAACTCAAACAGGTCATACCTATGTATGTACGTGTTCATTCTGATGTTCAAAAACAGCTTTCAAATACTATTACCGAATATCATTTACCAGTAAATATAACAAAAATAACTTAAGTACCAACTAAATCAGTGCATTTATTACCAGTGAACTCAACACGTGTTGGGACTAAGCGACCACAGCGATATGAAACCGCAATATAAATTGAAACAGAACTGTTGTACCCGCTTGACCGCAGGGCTAATTCCGACGCTGGATTTCATATGACACGATCCCGTTATTGCAAATAAGGATTTACTAATTGCTTAGTGGTGTATATTTTATTACATATGCAATACAGCAATACAAACATTGTTACTGTACAGTTTGCGGATTACGTTTATTATCAGTCGTAAGTGATTGATGGAGTTACAATTCATTTTATTTTAATTAATTGTGCTATAGCAGAAAAAATATATTCGCATTAAGTCGTTCTTTTGTTACCATGTTACAAACAAGATCACTTTTAAAAATATAAAATATGATATAAAGGGAGTTAAATAGAATTAGGCCAAAAAGACGATGTCCATTTACAAAACCTTCTTTTAAAAATGTTACCCAGATTTTTCGCGTTTCCAAGTAACAAGAAACGTTGCAACAATGTAAAAAAAATTTTTGATTTAAAACTTCACCGTCGTAAAACTTGTGGATATTTAAATAGGCGAAAGACTTTTATGAAAAGTTTAAGCAGTTTTATTGCGTAACTTTGGAGACTGACTAACTAAACATCAAATTCACCGATCATCCCGAACAATTATAAATCTAACCAAAGTACTGGCATAAAAATTTGAGAACATTGTTTATAAAGTCGCAGTTTTTTATTACTTAAAATAACTTTATGCAAATATTGATGTTGTCGACTAAGACGATGCTTTTGTCATGATTGAACTTAGCATGCGCTTTGACTAAGCGACCACAATCACATGAGACCACAATGTAACAGAATTGGGGCAGTTCTAACTTATCTTATCTTCTAGGCCAAATGTTATACTATGTTATAAGATCAAACAATTATCTCATTATGTTTGGCATAAAGAGCTCTTTCCATTCTTATGTACGAGCGTTTGTTCGTAACACACTACATATGTGGAATAATGGCCAAGGTGATTGCTGTTAAATTAATTAATTTGGAAGACGCCTGACCTACACAATTTAGATGATCCCAACGACACTTATGCTGTTTAACATGTTGGTTAACATTCTCTTCTAGAATCAAGCATGAATATTTCAATGTGTTCCGGTTGCAGTATAAGATGATAGAATGAATTATAGAAGTATACAATTCACAACTGGCGCAACATATGGGTTATATTCGTATGTAACCGCAATCGAAATTCAATCGGCTTATTCGGAAGATTTGTTCCAACGTTCGTAACTGGGCTATATTTAATTATTGTCTATTAATGCCTGAACATGCCTCATCCACTCCGCAAACGACCGTTTGCAAAACTGGTGCAATAGTTTGGGTTTAGTGATAATATTACTACAATCATTTGCTTTTAATGACCAGTATGCAGGCAATTTCATCTGCGCGTGAAGTTCTGCTTTCTAAATTTGATTTTGCGTTTTCATTTGTTTAGTGTTTACCCCGATTATTATTTTAACTTTTTAAATCTGAATTTTAATTAAATCAAATTATTGTTAATTGAAAGCTGTACTATAATAGCGAAAATTTATTTATTGTGTACCTTTTAATTTGCTTATATTAAACATATAAGATGCAAGTTGAACGTGCAATTTTTTTTTTGTATAGTACCAATAAGCACATTTGATATGGAATAACAGGATCAACAGGATGAGGACTGAACAGGAACAGGAACAGGATCTTTCAAAAGCAATCGAATCATACATGGAAACGTGTATAGGTCTTATTACGTTCATAAACATTAACTGTACCATAAATTATGCTTACGTTTTTATCAGGCATTCTATATTTTTTTATACCCTACATTGTTACTTTTCTTGTGAATTCCTCTATCTAGTGATGAAAACCACATGAAAATTTGTGGAATACTTTTCTGTATATCGTGTTTATACAAACAGACGGTTTTATGCTATATATTATGGGTATGTTCAATATGGTGATACAAAACGCTAAAATTTTTTAACATAGCTTTGAGTCAATCAGTTTTTTTACTTAATATAAACGAATATTTAAGGCTACAACAACAACTTTATCTAACAAAATATATTAAAGGCCGATCTGTGTTTTATCTTTTGCCTTTTTATTAAAACAAAAGTCGTATATAACCCGGATAAAGAATTAGCCAATTACACAACCGGCATACCTTTGCAATGTGTGGTTGCCTCGAAATTAATTTCCTCCGACCTTTTTTTAAGTTTAAACAACATAATTTACGATTTAATTTAGAATATATTGTGTTTGTGTAAAAAATAAAAATAAAAATGGTGGTTAAACAAACAGACGTTATCTCTGATATTTTTTTCACTAAAATCATAGCCTAACCAAAGATTGGAATAGTCTGCCTGCGTCGGTGTTCCCATCCAATTACAGTGATTTCAAGTCAAGCGTAAATAGGCTTTTTCTGAATAAGTGTACCTTGTCCTCTAAACCTACATCGCCACTTACCATCAAGTGAGATTAAGTCAACCAAAAGTCTCCAAAAAAGAACATCGGGACAACTCAATTGGTCTTAGCATTTGGTATGAAATGAGTTGCCGAAATTCTTGCAGATATTTTTTTATTCGGGATAACAACAGCTTATATGTAATGTACATAGATCACATATTTCAATGAAGTCTATTTAGTTAATCAATGAAGCCAATTAATTAAACAATATATTGTATTTATTTGTGTGTGTGTGCATGCTTGTATCCTGTTTCCCTACGATAAATGCTTATCTTGGGATTATTTATAAAAGTGCAGCACAGACAATTATATTTTAAGTATTTGTTAGTAAATAATTATTTTTAATTTGTGACCGTTTACGAGAAGACCTATTTACCTATAATATGGTTGCAATCTGGGCTATGCAAGAATTATAATAGTTTTGTAGTCGGGTTCTTCATCCTACTACCGTTTTAAAGAATTTAAAATAAGTTTAATTAAATGAGTACTATAAAGTTTAAGTAACCCTTGAGTCTCCCTTGAATTTCAAAAGTGTTTTTTGATCCTAATTTTGAAATTCTTTTACTACCCATAAATACATCAATGTCCCTAAATTTAGCGTTATAGGTTGAAGCGAGGCTCCTAAGAATGCTGTTACTTATGTAAAGTGTGTGATGAATAGGTATAAAAAATAATATTTAACTGTATGTCTGGTGGGTTAAGCGGTATGTTGAATTTGATTCTGCTCAATAAATCAGAGCGGTCGATTTCACCATGTTGAATATCAAAAAGAAATGTCATATCCAGAAGAATTTGTATGACTTTAAGGGTTTAAATATTAAAGTAATTACAGTCATTTAGTTATGAATTACCAAGTGTTTAAATTTATAGTTTAAACACGAAATAAATTGCCATTCGACTCTTTCAATATTGTTAAAATGTATAGCCATAAAATAGTGACCAAATCTGACCAGCATATTCTAACAATGTTCTTACGTAATCGAAGTAAATAACCTTTAAACTTTTTAATTCGTTAAATGTTCGAATTACAAATCTTAGATTACGGATGGAGCTACTACAAATATTATTAGTATGATTACTGAAATTCATTTTGGAGTGCAATAACACGCCGAAATCCTTTTTGGTGACATTCCTCTCTATTTGAACACCGTTAAAGTTATAATAAAAAAATGATTGGGCTACGCTTTCAAGAGAAATATATACCTACATTCGCAGTTGTTACTGCTTAAATTATTTTAATTAATAATATAGTACTTATACGAGTATAAAGAATAGAGATCCTTTTATATTATTATCCAGTGCTTATTGGATTGTACAGATATGTATATTTTTGCCTGCAAAAAATAAGTGCTCAGCGTTATGTAAATGTTTATAAATGTCATATATGTAGAAGTTTAAAAAGAAAGGGCCGAGATGTGAACCTTAAGGGACTCCAGATAGTACTGAGATAAAGTCAAACCTAGAATAACTGATTGTGAGCGATTCCTTAATAAGATGAGATCCTACCTACGAGGTTCCCGTGTAGACTGCAGTTTACAATGATATGATCTACCCGGTCACGAGCTTTTTTGGAATCGGTATATATTACGTCAACTTGACCGCCATTTTCTATGTGTTTAAGGACATATTCGGTAAAACACGCAAGATTAGAGATAGTAGAACGTTTGCATAATTGGATCCACCTTTTTTCGATTTAACATATTTCCAGTAATATTTCGCTGACTTCACAGTAAATATTTCAGAATTGGACTTAAAACATTATTTTTATATACGATATATTCTTTTACGGAGTAACTTAAACTCGTCATGATCATGCTGGTTATTATATTTTTTCATCCCATATTTTTTCATTAATAACAGTGACAAAGTGACTTTTGAATTTGGAACTTGAATTACTTATATTAAAATCGTGGCCGATAATATAAAAAGCGCGCATACCGACGCGGCATTGCTTAACCAAATTAAAAAAATACCCGGGATGTTTTTATTCGTTTTTGTATTAATTTTTATCAAAATATTACAGACAATTTGAATTTGTAATTTATTTATGTAAATATAATTCTTTACTACTAAAAGTATTTTTTTTTTATTTTTCATATAGAGGGAGATGAAAAGCAGAGTACCACACAGTACCAAAACTATTTAACCTCGAGCGACGTACTTCAAAACCGCCGCTGCCTAGGATTGTAACCTAGAATCCCTCACCACGCTCGGGAGTCTACTCTAAAATCCTCCGCTTCGCTCTGGATTCAAACAATCGCTCTCACCCTCAATACATTATTTTGGTCTCTTGTGAGACAATCTACAATTTCCATTTCTTATGAGCCTTGAACTTCTCACGAACAGCCTTTGAATTTCAGAGCATAGAAAATAAACGCATAGCAAAATTATAATTGTTTGTATATATACAATACACAGATATTCCTGGAACACTTAATTCTTACACACCTTAAAGTTTCAAATCTTTGCACAATGACCGCATTGCGTACTGCGCAACTATTGTTTATTCATAATTATATCAATTTCTCCCTTAACATACAATGGACCTGATGATATGATAATGGCACTCAACTGTAAAATAAGCGGTGACACTACAAGAAAATCTACTGTGCACAGACTCAAATGACAATGACTAAAATTACTTATTAATTTAGCATTTTAGTAACCTACTTACATAAACAGTCGATTACGTATTTTTATTACCTTCCAAAAATCCGACCTTACAAATGTTTTATGACGTAACAAACAACCAGTTACCCTACCTTTACCTCTCCTATTTTACGTCGGGTAAAATACGAGGTCGGATGTTGGCTGTACGGTTCTTTAGCTGACAAAGGCGCGTGCTGTAATCTTTATACCTCAGGCGTTATGGTTGAAAATTGATTAAACACACGTACTCGTGAAATAACAGGCTTGCGTCAGCGAGGTTCACAAACCGTCGGAAGGGATAGATTTTTCCGTTTCCATTCCATTACTGGGAGGTGACCTTTGGTCATTATTTATTATTGATAACGATTTGCCGTAACAAAAAGCGTTTCCTGGTTTGAAATTTTTTAAGTTGACTATAACAATAAATTTAACGGGGATGAAAATATGAAAATCCATCAATATATTTGTGATATCGTTGGCAATGTACAAGTTAGAATAATATTAGAGTAATATAACATATATTTTAAACTTAGGAAAGTTTATAAATCTATACTAACAAATAAAATTGGAGCGTCTGTTTGTAATATTAAAATAACCGCATTTTACTACATGCATACGGTACATATACCAAAACATTTTTTACAATTTTTGTCTGTGTGTCTGTCTGTTTATTCCGGCTAATCTCTGAAACGGCTGGACCGATTTTAACGGAACTTTCACTGGCAGATAGCTGATGTAATAAGGAATAACTTAGGCTACTTTTATTTCCACTAAATAACTTTTTTGTTAAACTTCACGCGGACGAAGCCGCGGGCACAGCTAGTATTGAATAAAACAAATTTGGATCACATATATCTTTAACAATATTATGAAGAGAGTGTGCTAATTTTGTATGTTTGTGTATATAAGAAAAGTAATCTCCGTAATTACGGCACCTGTGTGAAAAATTCTTTTACCATTTTAAAGGTAAATTACACCGGACGGACAACGACCCAAACGAAATCGGGACGGACCACAAGTAATTAATAAATTATGAGTTCAGTTGCAGGGGTCTTAAACACCGCACATTGGATGTTGGTTGTATTATTTTTTGTGAACGTTAATAGTATTAATCATAATCGTAATTATGTTGGTTGTAACGAATTAGTTATACTAAGTAATATGACAACTATACTTCACTTGTACGTAAAGTTTGACGTAGAAACGCTTAAATTAATGTTTACTAACAGGGGACGGCGGTGATCATTTACGATCAGGTGACCCACCACCTCGTTCGGGCTGGGAAAAGCTATAGTCCCCCAGTAGTGGTTAAGTAATCAGATCTTCCAAAACACATACATATGATACAGAAACATAGTAGTCAAATGTACAGGTTTTCTCACAACGTTTTCCTTATCCGCAAGTAATACTCAATTTCTAATACGAATACTCGTATACATAGCTTTGAGAAATGTAAAATGCATTCAAGATTCAAACTCTGGTAATCTGTACGGAACGATGTTCAAACCACTAATCTGCGTTGTTTCTAAATACTCGTAAAACACATGAAAACTAGAGAATTTGTAAAATTATGTCGTACGTAAGAGCACAGCTTGATATCTTCAACTTGTCTGTAAATAAATAAATCAGTGTACGTTGGTATGCGACGATACGTTGTTCCTGTAAATGGGAATTTCGGCGCTGAAATCCGTATAGCACAAGTAAAACCTAATGCCAGGGAAATGCTTCTAAATTGCGTGCAAGAATGTGCTGTAAAATCTATTGTACTTACAGCTCTATTCATTTGTTGTTACAATGGGGTAATATGTATTCAAAATATCGATACATGGGTACATTAATACTGTGCATTTACATAATTATAATAACTGTTGCAAAGACAGAAACGATTTTCCTATGTCAATTTTAGGGATGTATGTCATTGAACACAAAGCTGACCTACTTAGTACAAGTTACTAGAATTATCATTTTTGTGAACAGTAAGAAGAATAAAACGTCATCACTATGTTCTCATCATTGAAGCAGGTCATAATTAATTTCTAATACATATACACATAGTTTTGAATCAGTTTGGCCTTATTGAGGCGGTCTAGAATACTCCCCATAAATCCCATGCTAGCAGAACAGACTGTAGTAAGAGGCGACAGAAGCCAGCCTGGTATTATTATCGTGCCGTGAAAAAAATTAAGAACACGTCCAGGACACGAAGGGTGCGTTCAAGAGGTCGACTTTCAAATCACTAAATCATTAACGCTCATTTGGGGCTACTTGAATATTTACCTGTTATTGAGGGTAGAATGAAATGAAAATTACACTGAATATTAAAACCGGTTAAGTACGAGTCGGACTCGTGCGATTATTAGGTTCGCCCAATAAATGTATCCAGAAGTATTTTAAGTTTCATGTAGCAATTAAAATAGTGATAATTTTTTTTTAGTTTATTTTGCAGGCTTCCAGTTTTTTATTATTATTATTATTTATTAAAAGTTCAATCGATTCTAATATAAGGCAGAAGCTTTTAACTTACGCATCTAGAAATATATAAAAATATCTTTGTGTGCCTCATAAGGAGCACTATCATTGCATGCGTGTTACTGATATGACGTTCTTTTTTACTTACTTCGAAGTCCTAGCAGAGGGGTAAGGGGTTTATTTTAATAAATTTTGTACGCGGTTAATATTTTCAAAATTAATGAACTTTTCAAAGTTTTTATTAATTTATGGCATACTTTCGCTATTCAGCTATGATTTTACCAACAGAAAACTTAAACAAGGTAAGTTTTTTTCTAAACCAAAGACATTAAAAACGGAAAGTTAGTCCAGTCGACAACAGATATATCTTCATTATAAAGCTAAGCACAAACTAAGCAGAAGATTCTTCGGTAGCATCCTGCAGAATCTTTTTACTTTTTCAACACTCTCAGTTTTTCCTTTTATTTTCCTTTTCTTGTATCCGTTTTTCTTTCTAGCCAGTTCTCTTCTTTGTTATTTCTAATTTAGCTTCTTCCTTTAAGGCTAGTATCTCAGGAGTGTCGGTAAGAACAGTTGATTTTCTTATACACATTCGTTTGCAAACATCAGGTGGTAAAGCTTTTGGAAACGATTTTATCAATTCTTAGTTGAAAGTCAGATTAAAGAAACAAATAAACATTATTAAGGTTAGAAGATGTTGCCCTGCTCTAACCTTTCGCCTCAACACTCTAAAAAGACAATGATGTATTTTGTGTCATACAAACTGCAAACCAATCCTTGCAAGACTTTCGGTACATTTTTACGTCACAGTTCATTGAAAGTACCATTTTTTTTATTCAGACGTGTTTGAATAGTGTATTATTATTATTATTTTATAAACCAAGTAATCCTTTTAATATATATATATATATATATATTGTCTTCATAAATAAAATTTTTAAGTGCGATCCATTTAAAAAATTCTGTTGACTTTCCTTACATTTGGTCGAGTCCTTGATTTGTCCGGTTTTCGTTGTTTGTTGTATTATTTTAAGCTTAGTACTTAATACAATAATAACACCAAGTTCCATATTTGTGTGTTGTTATTTCTACGATAGACCGATAGACCAACACACAATTTGAACAAAAAACCTACTTTTTCAGCCGATTATAAAGCCGGACAAGACGAAATAATTAACATGAACGTTTAATTTATTTTAAATTTGAGAAATCAAGGTTCTTGCACATAGTGCTATGTATCTATGGCATTCAATATTTTTTTACGTCTTGTGTTTACTTATTACAAATATTTTCAGAAAATACCAACCAGTAACATTGCAGTTCTTAAGGTACAGAGTATAAAATATAAGACGAACTTAATTGTAGATTTTTAATATTTTGTTCACCTACCGATAAGTAATTCATATTTGATGACGCCGGCGCTCGATTCACCTTAGTTTATCGATTATTTTAATCTGTATAAATGTATATAGGCATATAAAAGTTTCTTCAAACGATTCCTACTTAACTTTCAACACACGCTTGTAACGTTTAGTAAACAAATTAACTTCGATGAGTTGGCACGTTTACTTAGGAAGAAAAGCCGTGAGACTGCAAGAGTAGACAGGGGAAATCGATACTTAAATGGCCTTTGGGGAGAAACCACCAGCAGTTTTCATTTAAATCAGCTTAGTCAATGTTTATATCGTTTCGTTTAATTGTTAATATAATCATCAGTTAATTATTTGAAAACAACAAGTTCCAAAAACAAACATTTATCTGATTGTGTGATATAGTTAAGTATATAAAAAGAAAATCTGAAATCCTTTTATCGACAAGAGAATCATCAATAAGACTACTGGGTGCTCTATCGATTTAAATCTAACACCAGCACTGGTGCTATTGTAGCTATGTGCTCGTTGGAATGTTACTTTTTATGGTATAAGCATGTTTCTTTTGAGAGAGACCATCATTACATCCCATAATTGTCCTCTGCTGGACTGAGATCTCCTCTCACAATAATAGAGGTGACGTCCAGTCTGACACGCTGGCCAAGTGCGGGGTCGCAGACTTCACATATTTGAGAACACAATGAACAACTCTCAGGTATGTTCGAAACCAAATTAAGATTGTTTTTTGCATCTATTACTATTATTTGTAGTAACTAAATAAAATCACTGTGTGAACTGTGGTAATGGGAAATATAAAACGGCTAAAACCAGCACTACCAACTATTAACTTCCATCAATTTTACCTCTCATATTTTGGTTGGTATTACTGGCAAGGTGGGACATGGCTTGGAGGATCAGAGACATTCGGAGATCAGTAACCGATGAGGTCGGATTTCAAAATCCAAGACGTGTCAGAAGAGTGGAATAATAGTGATTGTGAGTTTTGAGTTAATAATAAAAGCAGTGAACTGTGGTTGATACTACCTAGTTTATTTGTAGTTAATCTCTTATACATGTCTCAGTTAATTTAATATGGGCAGTGGTAATAATGTAAAAACCTTATAAAATCGGTACTACTTTATAAATCTATACTGCCTGTCTGTCTGTCTGTATGTCCCGTTATAACTGAAGAACGGCTTCACCGATCTCAATAAAAATTGGTCTGTAGTGAGAACACGTGATTACGTGGCTGGTTCTTGTTGAGAAAATAAAAGAAGTACACAGATTTTACCTCATTTATTGGAGGAGCACATAGACACAATAAATTTAGTCAAGAAAGCTTACTTGCGCCTGTGTTGCCACATTTAAAATATTGCTATATTAAATAGTAAAAAATAATCTGTGTTGGTTAGTTATCCAACAGCAACTTGTATGGCAATATTGCTTGGAAACGATTTAAATTAAATTAAATTTTATTATTAATTAAATTTTAAATAAAATAAAATAAAATTTTAAATATGGCATCGATATTATATTTTAAACTTATATGGCGGGTATTACTACTATAACTACTATATTACTATGGTGGTACTATAACGGGTACTCACGATTTTAGTTTTGTATACCTATACCCATTTAAAAATCTGTTATTGTGTGTTATGTTGTAACCATGTCACAGTATTTGTATTATCATGACATTATTCATGTTTACAATACGTACCATAAGCGATTAATCGAATCTGTAATCTAATATTCCAATGCTCACATCCAACTCGAGCGGGATTTCTCTGATTTGATGAAAGTAAATTTTGAATAATTCATGACGAACTCAATCTATATGTTGAATCATGTCAAATCAACACGTGATGGCTCGAGAGCGCAAAGCCTCTATTAAGTATCTTAATAGATTTATTTTTAGATAATTTTTGGTGGTTCGATTAAGGTAATATCATTGTCACATTTTCATTTTACCTTTGAATCTCAAAACGTTAATACGAGTATGAAATATTAGTTGTTTTCGAATCGCTGGCCAAATTCTATTATTTGTTGGCAATCTCTAGCGTGTCGTGTCACCCTGTAACAACTTGTTTAAAACTAAATTTGGACTAACAAGTCCAGCAAGGCATGTCGACCAATAAGGGTCCAGTGTTCCCCACTGGGTGGCAATTAGGGGCGTGAGAGTGTAAGAATGTATAATATGGTTATAATAATGACAATCGTATTATATAATTATAATAATTCGTATTGTAATATAACTTACGATGGTAAATTTAAACATTAAAACTGTAAATACTTTAGTAGACAATATAATCTTCATTACTAGAAGTTTATTGCGATCGATTGTATACTTTCGTTTCATGACCCCATAAAGTAATGAAGCTATTAAATATAAGCCCGCCAGTATTACATTCCAAATATTACATTGAAATCATGTACTAAAGTAATGAATGTTGAAATTCGATTATACTCAAGTGTTTCAACAAATCGTGTAAACGACCAATGAAGAGCGAGCGATAAATTGTTTTTTTTTTGTCTCTGTCAAATTCAGTGAAAAGCTTTAAGAACCTTAGGGTTGACAAAACATATCGATGGTCTGCTGTGGCCACTTAGTGTTGTTAGAAAATATTTACCATATGCTCTCAAAGACCGTTGTTACTCAAAACATTTGTTTATGTCAATGGCTGACGAAAGCAGACAAAAGTATAGAAAAGCCGACAGTATACCAGCAACATAAAAAAACAGTAAATAAAACCCGAAGACATTACATTCGTTCCACTTACTACTTACCATTAAGAGCTCAAGTACGACGTCAAAAGCGAAATATCTCTTTAAAAATACAAAGGTTATTTTAGTTACGCCATCGGTCATTTCAAATCTTTAGTCGCTATTCGATTCTAGTACAACAAATAACTTAATCGAGTTTTATAGCGATTAAATTGGGTTGCATTTCAATTTGGTTAGGCACACAACTCGATCAAAGCTCTGTGATATAACGACATGGGAATGTTTGAAATGACTTCAATTCGCTTAGCGTGATTGGATGTAATAAGTACGCTAAGTGCGAGGTAATGACAAAATTCTTTATTTAAAAGTTTATTAATCACAAGTGTAGTGTCACAGCGTGAAAACTTGGGGCAGTATTTCAAATTAATAACAACATTTAAGAAGACAATGATAGGTCGCGTCTTGGAATAAGGGAAAATGCCTCTTTTGCATTTTATCTTAGAGACATTTGTTTTACAGACACAAAGATCTACGCGACCAAAATACGTTGTAATTTTGACAGCTGTGACATTAACCTCCATATACATATAAAAGTAAACTTTAAAAAATGCACCAACCAATACCTCGTTTACCAGTTGTAAATAAATAAATAATAAATAACGTTTACACATTCACACCCCCGCACTAGGATTCCCTGTGTTGCGGGTGGCGTGGACATACACAATTATCACATCACAAACACCTATGACCCGAGAACAAACATTTATCTGTCACATAAATATCTGCCCCGGCCGGGAATCGAACCCGGGACCCCACGCTCGGCAGGCAGGGTCACTACCAACTGGGCTACGGGGTCGTCAACTTTTGTTTACTTTTGTTTTGTTTATTTAATTAATTTTTAATTAATTAATTATTTTATTAATTATTTTACTTATAATTATAATTACTAGATATTATTTAATATTAAATATATGGCTCCTGGAACGCTTGTGATAAGCATTCCAGTGCCTTATTACTGGGCAGTCTGGCCGGTCCAGTATTGTATTCAGGAGACTGTTGGTGCTGTTCCGCACCCTCCGCATCACTGAAGCTACGCGTTTCCGTAAAATAGTGTAGAAAGCATCAACGCGAGTTACCAGTTTAAAACTTATATTATAAAAAACGTTTAACGAAAAGAGGAAAATATTTTTCGCTGCCGTAACAAATTATTAATTTCATATTGATCCAATTTTACATTTTAGAGTTTTTCTTAAGCTTATAAAAGAGAAGAAAGGAGGCTTCTACTAATGTCGTGGTCTTAACCATTTAAGTCTTCACTGCCATAAGATGGAATTTGAAGCAGCTAGGTCTTTCTCATAACACTTTATTGTATGTGCACATAAGGAAAATAATACTTAAAGACAACACATAAGTAATAACTCGGTAAAATATAAATCAATCTGCGGTGACGGAATTAATATAATATATAACTATAAAACCAGTCTTATTAATTCGCAACCTACAAATCTGAATATGTTGCTGCTATCTTTGTTAAATTAAATAATAATCTTAATACAATATGGGCACACGTCTCGATAATTCACTATTTCTCTTGACATGTTTTTTAATGCGTTGAAACCTATTTAAGGGAGATGTTATTACTGATATGTTATATAATAATCAGTGCTATTTTTGAACCAAAGAACTAGTCAGACAGCGGTATAAACAAACCAAAACACTCATCAATAAAGCGCGCTCGGCCTTACGCAATTAAGAAACTTTTTAAGAGCAAGATTTTAGGAACTTTAGAACGCATTCGTAGAAACAAATTATTTTCGTTTGCCTGGGACGATTCTGAAGGTTTAAATTTCGAGGTTTTTTTATAATAAGATTTAATCGTATTTGTCTCTTTAATATTCCTTTTTGAGTATCCTTAATTTTACACTGTTCTATAATCTCTTTTGCCTTTGAACAAATGCGGGAGGGTGGAGAGAAATAATTAAATATCGGAAAATTTATTTCCATGGCAGATTATTTACAACGCAATGCCTTTGCTACTGTGCTAGTGCTGTGTACTGTTTCACAAGTAATTGTAAGCTTTGACGGTAATACAGATTTATTTAAACTAAAATATTGACTATTACGAAGGCTTGAGCTATCATCACAAATGGTTGATCGACTTAATCCAACTTCAATCGCGGTTGTAATTGGTTAGGTGACCGCTAACAACCAAATTTATTGAGCACATCTGTGCTTCGTAAGACGCCTAAATCAAGTTACAAAGCCGTCGTTAAGGCATTTCGGAGACCTTTAGACGGTATATAAAGTTAAAATAGTTCAGTTAGTTAATGGAATGATCGATTCCTTTCAGTGGCTACAAATGAATCGAAGCGATTTTGAAGCCCTGTTACCTTAATGAAGTCTATAGTATATATTTAAACGCAAATAGACTTATATATATATATATATATATATACATATGTACCTTCACAAAGAGAGTCTATGAGACATTACATGCAAACCATGATTATAAGTGCTTTTTTAATGTAAATAGCCGACAAACAAACAGACAAGCCACCTGATGGTAAGTCACCGTCGCCAATGGACATGAGTAACACCAAAACCATCACTAATGCGTAGTCGGCCAAGAATGAAGAAGAAAGAAAGTATTCAAGCCCCCAGTCGGACCACGGCGAGTCGTTCGACGGCTGACTCAAGCAGGAGGGTATCAGCTAGCCATGCAGGCTTCTAGGTGATAACAGTAATAATATTAATGACCTTATAATAATACTGTTAATATAATCCGCATGTGAAGCCCTACCACCAAGTAGTCTAGCTTCTGTCGCCTCTTAAGACAACCTGTTCTGCCAGCATGGGAATGAATGGGTTCAATATTCTAGACCACCCCAAACCGGCCATCGGTGTCCTCTTGATTAAACAAGCGATTCTTTTATTCTCGTATATCATGTTTTCTTTATGCCACACGGTTTATTTCACGATCTTTGATTTAAAATTACGACGCTGTAATTATCATGTTAATTATTGACATATATATGAACTCTACGTATATTTTGAACGCTTTAGTTCAAAGCCCGGTTTTTTAGGGCTTACTTCAATTAGTTTTATAGTTTCAAGCGCATTGAAACACAAGAGTGTCATCGGATTACGTCATGAGATTAACGATCTCTGGTTAAAACCATGTACTAAATATCGAACAGAACAAACATGTTCGAATTTTATGTTTTTTGTACACTGGCTATGACCTGCGATTATCTTAAAAGAATGAATTTTGTATTAAATTGGCTCTCCGTTAGTACATGGTAGTCATTGAGTAAAATTTACATTATTATTACAACTCAAAGCGGATTCATTCTCGGGTCAATTATTATATGAAGCTGCGGCTGTAGTGTTTGACCAGCATGGTCAAGCGCAGATTAGTAGACTTGATACTCCTTATTAAGAGTTAGGGGCCCAAGTTCACCCAACTCCCTTTCTGATTTTTTTTCATATAGCGTTATTTATCATAATATGTTTGTAGATCATTTTAATATAAAATAAATCTGATTCCCGAGGCAAAGTATCTAGTTCGTTTAATCTTGATTTTTCGGTGACTGTGCTAAAATTGTGATGAACATTTCTACCCGTTGTACATTCTGTGGAGTAGCTAAAATCCAATTGAGAAAGAATTAAAAAATATAACATGTTTCTGCACGAAGCTCCGTGTCATTTTTATGTTCGTGTTTATTTTGCAATTTTCACGGGCAACGAACTTCTGTATATTTTATTATATTCCTATTTGATTAGTTTCGTGAACCGGTAAAAATTCCGATCGCAATTTAATTACCTTGAATGTCAGTTTAGATTTAAGGTTATTAAACATTTTTAATGCAAAAAACTCAATTAGTATCAAGTGTTATGTATGTTAATATATGGAAACACCTAACTGTATAACTTGGCAAATGACTCATTGAAATCAGCTCTTATAAGATCCTTACATAGCATTATTATGCATTATATGAATAGAAATTTTTCATGTTCAAATATTTTAAACGGAAAATTAGTATTTCTTAAAGTATTTTTTTTTATATTACCAATATTCAAAAAGTGAAATAAAAACGAATTAACGAATAATATAAATTTGGTATTAGTAATTTTAACCGTCTTCGTAAAACGCCAAAATCAGTTAAATGCCAATAATGGAAAAATTTCCGCCGTAATATTTACCTACTCTACTACGATTCCAAATTTAAATTCTCCCGTAAAACCTCCGAATGACTCATCCTTGCACAGCGAACGTCTGAGTAAATTGAATTTTGAGAGCAACTGTCAACTCGTCTGTTTGAATTCAGCGGAACCTCATATGAAATATGAATTTTTACAGTGTTACAACTCCCGCAGATTCTGCTGACATCTTTCAATCGCGACGTATTCTTTATCAGCGGAGTCAAAGACGACTCGCCAGAATAGCAGACTGGGACAATTCCATTCTATTTTATTTAACGATTGTAAGTCGGCCGTGTATTTAAATTTGGAGATTGATTTGAATGTTTCACAAATAAATTTTTTTAGCAGTTGTAACAATGTAACAAAGCCCTTTCCTCGAACAAGCCGTTATAGCCTTGTCCTTTGTTCAGTAGAATGCACCATGAGCAGTAAAACTTTATTAGCTGTTCTCTAAGAATTATGAGAGCTCTAAGGTCCACAAGTTTCCCTACAATGTTGTTCTTTTCTGAAGCAAGAGATAAGTAACTTATAATACGTAAATGGCTTGAAATATCAAAGGTTCTCCATACATTCAATGTTCAAATCGCTAAATTTTGCTCTCTACGTATACATCCGCGTCGAATCAGATATTCCATTTAAGCGTTATTTACATAACTCTCTGCGCTACGTGAGCTATCAAACGATTTTCGGATAATTTTACTAAACCAACTTTTCGGATAGGTTAGCGAGTGATGGAGTGGAAATGAGGATTGAATTCAAGCAATTTTCATTAACGACATAAAACAGGGGTCTCTCGTAATTAAAAAGGTTTGACACGTTACGCCACTCGATGCTCGTCTGTCGAAGGCGTTAGTGGCGACCTGTGTTTGGTCGTTTCATGACACAGGTTACTTCAACCAACAATGTACTTTTGTCCCCAAACTGTCAGAGCCAACGACAAATAATTTTCATTTAATTCTATGAGGGAATAATTCTGGGGAAACCCTACATACAACAGTCATGCATAATGTATTCAAAATTATATGAAATCTGTTTGTCTGCACTTGACCAACGTGGTGGAAAACGACCAAAAGCATTTTTATTGCGAAAGGAGACATAAGCCTAGAAGTGGATCAATCGTTACTTGTGCTGATGATTCTATATATTGTTCTTACGTCATCGGAAGAATTTTTAAGTGTTTACCTTTTGAATATTAATAAAAAAATATTTATGAAGGAAGAATTTCAATTGCAGAGCAAGGGTTCGGACGAAGTGAACCACAAAATTCGTTTCGAATGCAAGATGCGTCAGGAAAATGAAATCAAACTATTTTACCAACATCTTCGAATCTACTATGAGCAGTATGTTTATTTGGTTCCCATTTTTAAGTCTTGATAATGTTCTTATTTCACATTTAAACTCGAGATCGCATTCATAAAAACGAATATTGAAGTACATTTTTATCAGCAGCGAAAAAAAAAAACATTATTATAAACCAATCATACCGATTTCTAAGAAGAAGAACCTCGACACATATATAAAAAACCATCTCTATATCTGCAAAATAAATATACTAAAAAAATCAATGTTTAGTGATAACTATGAAAATAATTTTGACCAATTATTAAATGCTGACACGGAGCTAAGCTGTGTTAGCCATTGTTTTGCTGGAATGTCATTAATTGACATATTTGAAAAAATAAAAATAAACTAGGATAATTACACTAATTTGATTATTTTAGTTAATAATAGGGGAAAGTAAACAGGATTTTTTTATAAATTATGCTTATTGGATGTAAAGAATATACTACTGGTAACTTTACCCTATACCTAGTAAGAGAAAAATTATATAAGATATGTTAATTATCTATGCACATTATTTCCATACGTTAATATGTTAAAATTTTGGAAACCATTGACATCGATAAATTGCATAAAATATATTTTGTATCACTAAAGATAAAATCTCTCTGTTGGATTATTGCGAGTATGAAAGAATATAACCTCAAACGCAGGGACGAAACCTAGGGAACCTAGGGAAGAAATCATTATGTTCTGTTATGTCCAAATGCGTTTTAAACAATATTATGTACGTTAAAAATACGTATAATAATAATTAATACTAGGAAGAAGTCTAAAATAATTGGTCCAGATTTCAGACTCAGCAAAACTGATGACTTTTTCATGGAAAAAAATCTTCGTGGTAGTTTCTTTTAGCTTCTTCCAGAACCACTCACGGTATGAATTGTTGAAAATACTTGATAGGTATGGTCTGTTTTTTTTTTTTTTTTATTTTTTTTAACTTACTTTAGTTACGTCTGTAACTTTATCATACCAAAATTTACAATATAACAATGTAATAATTCGTTTGAGTTATCGACTAGCTAAGTTTTGGACGACAAATTTTGTTCACAATAACCTTTATATAACATATTTCACCGTTATACAAGTTTCATATTTTTGAAGCAATACTGAGTGTTGCGTATTATTTTGTAATAAATCCACTTTTATTCCATAAAGTTGTACAGGTATAACGTATTTTAAAATAAAAAATTGTTTTATAAAGAATCATCGGGTTCCTGTAGACTTTGAATGTAGGCGGCATAAATATATTTTTTATAAATGTAATAATCAGCGATCGCTTCTTTTTTAAAATTTGATTTTTGCTTAAATAAGAATCGTTTTTATGTTTTTACCAGGTTGCATGTTTCCTGAAATAGAAATTTCAAAGCCAAATTTGGGTTTGCCATTCACCTGAGCTCAACGGTTTCTCCTCACCACCGAAGTTTTGACGTGATCACGATCCCGATCACGCAACTGGGTCGAAATAATGGCAATAAATAAAACGTATTGTGAGTACCCGTTACATAATAAAGTGTATAAATTCCGCGATGAACATGATTATGCGATGATTTACTTTAAAATCATATACATTGAACATTATTCGTAATTCAAATAAATGCTAAAAAAATCATTACGGTATAAGTAAGTACAATATATAACTGACGCGGAAGCTTTAAGCTTTACTTGGAAACTATACATTTGCTGGCAGTGGAGATTCAATCCAAACTATTCAACCGCAAGTCAAAACATGATCGACACGGTCCGCATAGCACCCGGCTACGATACGACCTCCGAAAAACTATGAAGCTTTATGACATTACGAAATGATACACAGCATAAGTAAATTATTGGTAGAAGCAAAAAATTACGTTCACAAGTGTATTTACTGAATACCTATATGATTAAATGATTTTGAATTTGAAACATAATTATCTGTCAATCTGACGTTAGTCTTTGGAATCTCTATTAATTGCAACCAATGGGAAGAAAGATTTTTCTTCTTCATTGTATCAAAGTTATATGTTAGCTCTATTTTACTTACAATGAAGTAATGCAGTGATATATAGTTATTAAAACAAAAAAATATACATGTACCATTACCAAAACAATAATTACTTGAATCATAATATCATTAGATGCAGTGATTACTTTCAATGAATAATTTATAAAACATCTGATTAAAATTGTAAATTAAGGATTGCGTGACCAGCGAAGCAAGGATAGGTTTTATGAGTTTGGTGCTATGATTTTTTTGAATGATTTTAAAGAAAAGCGAAGAAACAGACGGGCCACCTGATGTTAAGCAGTCACCATCGCCTATAGACATGTGCAATCCGAGATGGGTCACCAATGCATCGCCGGCCTTGAGGGATAGCTCTTTTTACTCCATTTTTAAAGAACCCCACGTCATACCGCTCCGGAAAGACCTCTGAAGGAAGTCATTCCACAGTTTATACGTATGTGGTAGAAAAGATCATGAAAATCGGATTGCTGAGAATCGCCACGTATCCAAATGATACGGGTAGAATTTTAATCTTCGGCGCGTAATATAACTATGGAAATGTGATGTTGACATCGGTTTGAACAGTTCCTCGGAGCATATTATACAGTCTGAAGAATACGCAAATGGAGCCAATGTGTCTCCGAAGACTTAAAGGTTCTAATTTGTCAGTGGTTCAAGAGTAGTTGATAATGGTTACTAAAGTAACGATCAAACACAACGCTTTTCACAAATTCTCAAGTAGTAATAACGGCTTGCAGGTCGACATCCTCAATATATTTTTGCTTGAACTAAAATATTTGTGCTCGTAAAATGTCAAGATAAAAGTTATCCGCGAGATTTATGAGTGGATAAAGTTCTAGATAATATCAGGTTATTGATAAATGACTCGCCCGTCTCGTGACGCAGATGACGTAAACTTGACGCATGATTTATTACACTCGCAGTTATATGCAGTTGTATATGACGCATGGAGCTTTAACCGTTTCCAGGTTTCAGCTCCTTAGGGGATATTATACCTAAATATAATTGATGTTGACCAGGCTAACAAAGTGTAGTTCTTTTGTTTGCTCATTACCCTTTGGAATTGTTTTACAATTGGCGACCCACTAGCTCAGTTCGTAGTGACGCTGACTGCCCAGCGAGGGATCCCGTGTTCGATTTCCGGCTGGGGCAGAAATTCATGTGACAGATATTATGTTTGTTCTCGACTCATGGGTGTATGTTATGTCTTATATGTGTATATCCATACCTCTCCCAACACAGGGAAACCCAGTGCGGGGTGTGAGAGTATGACTTTTATTATTATTAGGTACTTCACATGCCCTAGTTGTATAATGTATCGATTTATCCTTTTTTTTATAATGTTTTCATTAAATTAGTTGAATTGAACAGTACTAGCTTAGTGGTTTGAAAGACTGACTTCCGTACGAGAGTCCGAATCCTGGATGCTTCTGTTATTTTTCAAAATCTCTATTATATATGTGTGTCGTTATAGTACACGCCGCTCATTAAGTCACTAAACTGTGTGTATCAAATTTTAACCATTACATAACATTAGATTCTAAAGCATTTGCAGTGAGAGACGGAATATGATTTTCATTTGCTTCATGGACTTAAAATTTTTTCAGCCCAATCATACATTATATTTGTAATATTTCTCCGTAGTCTACTCGTACCTAAGCTTCGATAAAATAGGTCAAATCTGAATCATTACTTCGAACGTACAATGTAGCGTATGAATCCAATTAGTTCCAACAGTACAAAAGGTCGTTACACAAAGCATTTTCAATCTCTGTTCATTTAACACAGATATCAGAAACCGATGGCGAATCTGATAAATTACGATACATTTGTGGGTAGTAAAAATATTTATTGTAAGGTAAGTAATTGTAAGGCCTTCACTTCTTAATTTTGTCTTTCTTGAGCTGACATTTTATGCGTGAAATGACTTGTAAACATCATTTTACTACTGTAGATATGACGACCCCGTAGTTGGTAACGATGTTGTCTGCCGAGCGAGCTGTCCAGGGTCTGATTCTCGTCCGGGGTAGACATTTACGGGACAGACAAAAGTTTGCTCTCATGTCATGGGTGTTTTGATATCATATTTTCGTACGTTCATGCCACCTGCAACGCAGAGAATCCTAGTTCTGGGGTGTGAGTGTGTGAATGTTTATTTATTTATGTATATCATTAAAAATTATTAACTCAAATTAGTATATTGGTAAAATACACGTAGGTAGATGAGTGTTAGAAAGCTTTTTTATAAAAATAGTCAATAACATGAGGAGAGGGTATCTGAGAGTGAATGGTCTCCTGCCTTTTACGTCACTAAAACTAGAGAAAATACGAAGGCGGTGCCGACCCAAGAAGGAAGGAAATCTCGCTTTTATTAACAGGTTTTAAAAAATAGCCGATCTAACATAACTCCTAAAAAATGTATGGTGATATTGCCTTATTCCATATTCCGAAGGTTGCATGCACCAAGGGTAACTAGCTTAGACTGAGGAATAGATGGACTAATGACGTCCAACCCACAAATGATGACACTAGTAAGATATATGTAGAAGAGTATAAATCAATTATTTCTTCATGTTTATAAACAAATAGTAGTAATGAATATACTTAAGAAGTGCTAGGTGAAAGGTAAATTTAGTTTGCTTAATAAAAATAACTAAACTACGCTGCAGTGAGATAACTAAATGAAGTAAACTTTAACTTGAAAATTAATTAAGGGCGGTGCTCAGGATGAACACAAAGTAAAGTAACGAATTAAAATAATAATAATTTATACGTAAATCTATATAAATATTATAAAGAGAGAGTGCGAATTTTGTGAGTTTGTGTGTAGGCGGATGGTGATCTCGGCAACCACGGCAGCTATGTGAAAAATTCTTTTCCTATTTGAAATATATATTATTCCGGGTGAACATACGCTATATAACATGCAAATATGTTTAATTGTTCAACCCGAACGAGGTCGGGGCGAACCGCTAGTAAATGAGTAAAAAGAATATTGCTTACTTTATCGATTATTAAGCAAGGACTTTATATAATCATATAAAAAGATAGAATGTAATTAGTTAAAAAGTTGGAGATAGCACTGAAATATTCCTTTTTTCATCTCTTTTTTTCGTGTTTTCGTTTTGTTGCGGTTAGGTTAGATTAGATTTAATAAAGCATTAAAATATTCCAGTGTTAAACTAACTTTCATATATTATTTTAAGAGTTTTTCTTTTTAAATCATATACGATTTTATAAGTTTCCGCTGTCGAGTGAGCTTAAGTTAATCCACGTTTTAAGTGCCGCATTATTATAAATCATACAGTTTTGTGCAACCTCATTTATGTATTGAATTTTTTAAAACCATAAAGGTTGGTTGTAAGTTTTTTTTTTATTAATATTTTCTGAAATTAAAGTTAGAATAAAATAAAAAAACCGCAATACAATAATGTATTTTATTGATTAAATGTCAGTAAATACCAAAATATTTTTTTACATTTAAATGTAGGTAGAAATTTTTAATTTAAATATTTCATTCCGAATGTCTTGAATTAAATGACGTAATTTGTAAAACCTTGCGCACAATAAACAACTGTGCATCAATTTTGATTTAGGAATACAAAAGCTTGGCATAACGTAAAACGTTGACCCCGTTCGCGTTAGACTCTTAATTATAACAGGAAGGGAGTCGAAACAATGGTAATAGGGCCCTTGGACAAACTCGTAGAAGAAGTAATTAGAGTTGTAGAAAAACTTACAAAAACTCGCTCTCCATTTTGCCTGTGTATATAAAGATCAATGAATATAATCTGTGTATAGTCGTATGATAATATGTTATCAGTTTTATAAAGACTGTAGGGTTACCAGTCTCTCGATCTTCTATAGGGTACATTTTGGATAGTGTGCACAGGAATTGTGCCAATTAATTCCCCCATTGCTGTTCCTCCATCGGACAACTCAACTTACGGTGGGTATCTACCCTTATGTAGTGAACGTACCACCTGCACGGACGACGCGGTTGCGTCTTCATTCATTATTCGCACTGCAAAGGACTGGAATAACTTGCCCGCGTCGGTGTTCCCGGATGCTTACGATGTGGGAGTCTTCAAGAGGACAGTGAATAGGCTATTTATAAGTTAGTCCGTTCAACATCTTACAGTTCATCACCTCTTACCATCAGGTGGGATACGTGTCAGGCATTAATTTATTTTATGCAAAAAAAACATACTACTCTCTCTCTCACTATCTCTCTCTCGTTCACTTCTTAATCATCACTTGTCGAGTCGGTTTGACCGGGAAAAAAATTTATGTGATAGTTAAATGTTTGTTCCCAGGTCATGGTTGTTATGTCATATTTGTTACATCCATGCCATTCGCAATACAGAGTTTCCTAGTACCGAAATGTGACTGGGTCAACGTTTATCTATTTTAATATACTAAGCCAGCAGCTTCATGAATATGAAATGTTAAAATTTATCTCAAATTTCAATTTTTGAAAGCCGGAGAGCAATGTATGTTTTGTAGTGTACTTCACAGACATACTAGATAAAGAAATATATTTACTATGCATAAAGTATCTGCCAAAGTTATTTCTGCATATTTGTCCAAGAAAAAGTTATGTATAAGTAATATTAATAATGTATTAATTTCCTAAAGATGTTTTCCTTCAACAAAGCACTTCATTTTAATTTGATAAATGAAAGTATTTTAGTATTAGAACGCAGTTCCTTTTATGAGATACTGACATTCGAACCTATATGCCATAACTATTTTTAAATATAGCTTAAAACTTACTGTACTCCAGTAAGTTTATAACTGACTAGCGGCCCGCTCCGGCTTTGCACGGGTGTACTTTTATTTTTACACTAATTATAGCCTATGTTACTCAGGGATAACGTAGCATTCTAATGGTGAAAGAAGTTTTAAAATCGGTTCAGTAGTTTTTGTGTTTATTCGTTACAAACATACAAAAATACAAAGCTTTCCTCTTTAAAATATTAGTGTACGCAACCAACAAGCTCGTTTGCTACCCGGATATAATCAACTTACTCCCATCCAAACAGTTTTGCTTTGAATTATCCGTAATTAGTTTTTAAAGTTAGTTGATGCTTAGTTGCGCAATCTTCTCTCCGCCGTTTATTTTAATTAACACTAGTTCAACACTATTGCATTTATAAAACGGGCAAGTTCGAAGAGTTGACATCACACATTCACCGCAAGTTTCGTACTACAAACTGTACGCAATCAGGAAATCGTTCGGAACTCGATTAAAACTCCCTCCGTTTATAAACTAAAACCCTTCGCCATAAATATCAAACTCAGTACGGAATGTTTGATTTTACAACATAAAATATTAAAGCTGCCATTACCGTTCCTTCCGTATATTAACGAGAACAAAACATGGAGCATAGGAAAGTAAATTACATGTAAAAATTTCTACTTTGTTGCATACTCTAGTTTAAAGTAATAAAGAATTTGAACACCATTCGGAGCTGTGTAAATGTGGAAATCTGACAGTTTTGACAGACAGAAGAATTCAAACAGCAATCTCTACGGCAATTTTCTGTAAGACAAAAAGTTAAATAATTATCTCTATTATTATTTTTCTACGTTACATCTCTCTACACGAATAAATCTATGTTACATTAACGGATAAGCTGAACGTTCTTAGCAGTGACCGCATTCGAAGCGTGCTTTAGACAGCCGTGTGGGTCTGCGGTGTTATACGCCATCGAATCTATACAATGAAGCCAGTATGCGGTCCGAATCCAATCTCGCTGCCAATTCATATTTCGGATTAACTGTGCTTGCTGGAATCGCTGTTCGGTTAGCGATACCAACGACTGTGGTAAACGGGGTTCGATTGAACATTATTTGTGACGATTGGCAATTCTTTGAATTCTATTTGTGCCGGTATTTGTACGATTTTTTTTATTGAATAGTAAAAGTAATTGAATATTTCAACGATACCGACTGATTTGGACTATGGAAGTATAGCTATAGGTTATTAATTTTTTTATTTTATTGTCCGTTTCTCCTGTTTGATTATGTTGTTCAAGTAGCTGAGAAGTAATAGTCTAGAGGTTGGTTTTAATGGAGCTTCCAAATTTATATTATCCGTATTATTATTAAGTCATCAATACTATTACTGGAATTATTATCTTCCCGTGAAGCCTGCGTAGCTTTTCTCCTGTTTGATTATGTTGTTCAAGTAGCTGAGAAGTAATAGTCTAGAGGTTGGTTTTAATGGAGCTTCCAAATTTATATTATCTGTATTATTATTAAGTCATCAATACTATTACTGGAATTATTATCTTCCCGTGAAGCCTGCGTAGCTACCACCCTCCTGCTTGCATCAGCCGCCAAACGATTCGTCGTTTTCCGGCTGGGGGCTTAAGAGCCAGTAATTTCTTTCTTACCTTCTTCTCATTTCCTGGCCGACAACGCATCAGTGATACCCTTGGTCTTGCTGATGTCTATTAGCGACGGTGACTACTCACTATCAGGTGGCTCGTCTGTTCGTTTGTATATTATGTTCGTTTTTCATGGAACGATATGAAAGTACCCGTAAAAAGTAAAAAAAACAAATCTTAGTTTTTACCAGCAATGCTCGCATATCTGTGCCTGAACTCAAATTAAATTATTTTTTTAGGTCATTATCGGTAAATTGATGCTCTAGTTATTTTCCGATACCTTCAAATATTACATTAATTTATCATTATGGTTTTATTACAGTTCTTTTGTACGCGTAAGTCGATTTTTTTAATTATATTCATATTAAATTTATAAAAACTTGTAAGTTTTGTGAATTGGTGTTTTATTAAACATTGCAGTACACACAACATCGAAGAAAAACCATCTATTTTGTTGACTTTAAATTTCACTTCAAACGAAATTCACAGCAAGTAATACGCTATATATTCTATACCGACATACTGAAACAAATGATCTAAGATGTAGAAGGATCTAAGGGTCTCTATCCATCTTGGAGTCCAAGCCAATCTTTTCCTCCTAGTAGACTCTGTTGAACAATGGACAAGGCAAACAAAATGGACAAACGGTCCCTCTTGTTGGTCGTCGTTGGGCTCTGTACCATCCAGTTTAATCCCGATGGTACTTACATAGTAGTAGTTTTCTACCTCCCGCCTAAAATCGACCTAAATATTTCATACATGTTTCGATCGAAAGTGTCTAACACTACGGTGATGCCTTTGGTGTTACTGCTCCTTTGTCGAGGTAGTTACATAAATAAAAAATCTATTAATAATAGTTCTATTGATTTTTATTAGGTATTATATCTTTTTTTTTTACCTAAATAACTTGAACCTTCCTTATGAATCACATATTGATAAACTACAGCGGAAAACTCAGATGGTTTTGGATATCATGTTCAGACAGAAACTTTTATATTATTTTCACTCAGCAATCTATGCTTTTATAGTAATATTTATTGGTATTACAGTGTTAGAAATTTTTATCGATCATGAAAGTCTCACACCTAACTGTAATTGTCTTTAATTGGGTAGTCATTTAAAATTTTCCCAATTGCTATACTCGTGTAATAATATAAGTGCAATTTTCGTAAACGATTAATTAATGATGAAAACAAATATACGACTGTAATTTATTATGTTTTGCATATAATTTATGTTCGGTTTGAAAATATAATTTAATGTAAGTTGATTGCAAATTATGCATCTCAGTAATGTAACTTATGTCCGATAATTTATTTGTAATGCTGAAAGCATTTCTGAACCACGCAGGACTCACTTCATAATTGAGGAGGTCTAGGGCATATTCCACCTGCGTCAGTACAAATTCGTGGAAAGGCGAGCCACTAATACTATCAAGTGTTGGAAGTTCTTCAGCTCTAAACATCTGCAACATGGCTTAACATCTTATTGACGATAAAGCCGGGAACCATAGTTAAATTTGCCCCCATGGCCTGGAAATGCCCAAGAAAGTGTTGGCACTAGCGATGACCTGTTCAAATCGATCAAACAAAGCAACAAAGTCATTGATTGACAGGTCATCGAGCTAAGATCAGTATAGCTCAGCTTTGTCAATCAAGCCATCAATCATATTTTTACATCTTTATAAATTTAGAACAAAATCAAAAGAACGAAAAAGGTTTAAAACGTTCTTGGTAGTAAAAATACAAAGTAAACGTAAATAAAAGCAAGCAAAATAATTTTACGAGATATCATCACGACAAAGCGACAAACTTCAATCTAAAATGCATTTCATGGTGTATTCACGATTCTTGAATATCGCGCGTCGCTGCATCCGCGAGTCTAGTATATAGGAAGTAATTTTGCATAACGCCGTCCTACAGTCGGCTTGAATACAGTAATTTTGTGTAAGACCCTACGCTTGAATATAGCGATTTAAAACGTTTGAGCAACAAGGATGTGGGGATTTTACTACTGCATTTTACTCTCACTATAGATTCATAATAAATCATTAACTGCCTCACTGCTGTATGAACTTTCTTTGGGAATAAATGATGTAACTGAGCTTAAGAAACCGGTTACAAAGATGTAACCGGTTAAAGAGTATGCTCGTATTTTAAATAATTGTATTGATAAAAATTTAACGAATATCAGCACGCCATTTGATTGATTATAATCGAACGGAATTCTTGAACGGGACGTTTATTTCAGTAATTAAAGTATGCATAATACCACATCATTACTTTTTAAATTTATAATAATACTTTATTTCATATTGGCGTATCTATAAACAGTAAAAAATACGCAATAATTGAATGAACAAAATTTTACCGATGTAATGATAAATTTCTCACTCTGCACACAAGTATTGAATTATGTATCCATCGTAGTTTAAGTCCTGTTTGCGATACTTCAAACTGTTCATTTAGAATAACAAAGTCCCGTAAACCTTCTCAAAAGAATATTAAAATAGTACAAAAAGGAATAAAAGAGTACCTAGCAGAAATTACTTCGTCGGTTAATAAAAACAATTTTATGCAAATCGATGCACTTAATAACAAGCTAAATAATATGGCTTATTCTTTGATAACAGTTTTCTGAAAAAGCAATATAGTTTTAGTTGTATCTTAATTTCAAGGTTTTAGCTCTTTATGAATCCGCCTTTATTATTCCTGTTTTGCAGGAAATGTTCAAAGAAAAATCATGATATTTTTTATAGCTAAGACCATTAGTGGCTAGTGGCTTGCGACTCAATTTAATAGGTTTGGTACTCCAGAATTTTGATCTAGTAGAGATTGGTCAAAGATCGTAAATCTATCGGAATATAACTCACTGTTAACTTACTATATACCTCAATATGAAACGCAATGTTGCTTTAAAACCTTACTTCTGATGTGAAGCATGTGCGTGTGATCTGTTGGCGGAATATAGAAGCGATCCCATCTCTTTACAAAATCGAAGATAGAAAGCAGCTGGTTTTTAGTAATTATTTCTAATAGTTTTTATTTCTCAGTTGCGTACAAGCAAATAGGTTTTGATATAAACCTATACAAAATAGCTACAGTTCAAAACCACCAATACAACCAAGATACTAACAAATTAAATGTCCTATTCGCAACGTCCCGATTCAGTTCTATCCACAGTCGCATTTCGCTAGAAAGTAATTTACTCACACAATCAGAAGTAATTATTGCTGCCAGCGAAGAAAGGGTTGTGCTGTTTTAATTGTTATTTCTAATGTAAATGTAAAATATAGTGTGAGTTAAAGAAAATGTATTGTACAGCCTTGTGTTTTAACGCGTGAAAGTGTGACACGAGATCTTCTTGTCTGTTATGACCTTTAAGTTGGGGTAACTTTTTCTATTGATAAAAATGTTAACCATAATCACGATTCCGTTCTCGATCAATAACGACCCCGAAACGCCAGCAGAATCTTGAATTATCTAGTAGGTTTTTAAATATTACACATTTTATGAGTTGTAGGTATGTGTGAAAAATATTAATATTACACTCACTTAAACTCGTCACTCTGTTGGAAAAATGAATACGGCGACCTGCAATCGCACTCGAAACTTTCTGAATTTTTCTCATTATGTTGTCAATGTAATGGAACATTTAATTCTTTTTATGTTCATAGTCGACTAATTATTTTATTTCAAAAAAGAGCCAATAGCCACTATTGGTAAGTGACCACCGCACGTGGAAGTCCTTAAAATCAAATACCCCTGAGCTAAATCTAAAAGAATTTCTAATTGGCCTGATTTTCTCATTAAAATTAATAGTTCGTAGGAAAAATAATGTTATTTTTATCATAAGTTTTTATATGTAATTATAAGTTTTTTATATGTAATTATTACTCTGAATATTTTATTTATTTTATCAAATTCGGCAACCCTATCCTTATTCTGTAGCAAAGGTGTCTCCAAATGAACGCTCTGTGCATCTACCAACTGCGATTTAATTACATACGTCACAAATGAATTTAACTCACGTTATTTGAATTTTTTGTTCTTACTTTTCTATTTTAAAGAACTACTTAATATTAAATTATATGAATCATTCTGATTTTATTAGAATCATCCAGCCTGTATTATTTATAGGCAAACAGTGCGAGAAGAGAAATTAATGGAATGAATAGACTTTTAGTACGTCTGTAAATTAAATTATTGTAATTATTAAACTATTGTTGTTAATTAACTTATAATAAGTTGGTATAAACAATTAATATTATATATTACTTAACGACTGGTGACTTTATTACCCAAACTAAATCCGAATTACATTTTGACTGCAACGAGTAATCACCGTTTTTGAATTTTTACCCATATTTCAACCCAATCAAAAACAAAAACAAACAAAAAAGTCGTGAGTACCGAGACCCGACACTTAAAACTTACTTTGTTTTCTTTGTACTCCATCATTAAGTCATTAATGAGTAACAATGTTTTTTTCGTCCGGTAGATAAAATAAAAATTACTGTAAAACATAGACAGTCAGATAGTTACATAAATACTTAAGGTCAATTTTTGTGTTTTGTAACTAGTTTCAGAATTTCTCTCACAGAATCAGCAATATTAAAAATGGAGTCCGTCTGGTAGTCAGCGATGTAACTAGAGGGAATGATATAACTTTTAAAATATTATAAATGAACTGATGGATCGATTAATTATTACATTTATTAGTTATCTACATGAAATATAACAACGTAACTTCGTTAAGTTATTAGTGCAAATACGAAAAATGTATCTTTGCCGTGTAGGGACGGCCTAGAATAGAATAGACTACCCACAATCCCATGCTGGGAGAACAGGGTGTCGTAAGAGGCGACGGAAGCCAGCCCGCTTGGTGGTAGGGATTCGCATAAGAAATATATTATCAGTGTTATTATTACGTCATTAATATAATTATTATTATCTTTCCGTGAAGCCTGCCTGGCTAGCTACCACCTGCTCGAGTCAGCCGCCAAACGACTCGTCGTGTTTCGGCTGGGGGCTTGAGAGACAGTACTTTCTTTCTTACCTTCTTTTCGTTTTCTGGCCGACAACGCAGCAGTGCTACCTTTGGTCTTGCTGATGTCCATGGACGACGGTGACCACTTACCATCAGGTGATTCGTCTGCTCGTTTGTCGGCTATTCACATAAAAAAATGTATACCTGATACATACATTTTAATCAGCTTATAATATTATCAGTATTACTAATTTATTCGATACAATTGCCATTTTGTTTACTAATACCGTTTCAGATTTGGATTTAGTTGCGCGGTCAATATTATTTTGAGGTGTTCATGCTCGATTGACGAAATCAGCTCATTGAGTGGAAAATTTGGTTTCCGGGTTCATTAGCAAATTGAATTTGAGTTTACCTTTTCGAAATGAAGTCAAATTGTAACGCGGATGACGATAACGATTTCAATTTGCTTGTTTGTTTTGATTTCGCATTTATGTACGAGCTGCGTCATTGTTTGTCACGTGGAATGGTTCATGATAGTGACGAGGTCATAGATTGATCAGGAGACGAGGTAGGCTAAAGTTTAATAGTCCAGATATAAACTCTATCCCATTTCCTCACAGAAGAATGCCAAGAAAGTAAAAAAGAAAAAGCCAAGTGAATTCCATTGACTCTTGCAATTTTTAAGTTTCCACATACTTCTCTAGATTTATTGTTTAACACTGATAATCTTACGATATATGAAAATTTCAGTGGATTTGATTGCAATAAAATTCTAATTATAATATCAGTTAACCTAATCAAGACAAAAAATATAATTTTTTTTTAATAATCATGTATATATATAATTAATAGTCCAACCCAAACGAGGACGAAGTGTTATGTATGGCGTTAGGCCAACGAAAATTTTTATTTTGCCCCAAATTGATTCAAAACACAATTTTAATGGAGATTGAAAATCATTAACCATGAAAACAGACATGTGAACATGAAAGATCCCATGCAAAAAACAGCGTATTAAAGACGAAAATATAAATATAATATGTAGATAATACATAAGATGTTTTGGTATATATTAGTATTCTACGCAATATTTTTTGGAAGTATACGACAATCTAGTTACGTAAACCATCTGTAAACTGTGTTCCAAATTAAACGCTTATATTTTGAGAATTGTTACCCTGATATTATCTTGATAAATTCTTTATTCGCAAGCCACGCAGAACAAACGTTTGAAGAAATGGTTGTAAAACTCCACTCAAGCATCGTTTATACAGTTGTTTCAGAATGTTGGTTAAAAGCAAAAAGTATTGAAGTAAAAAGAATAACATTATTATTAATGACAGTAAAATACGGGATGCAAATAATGGTAAAATATTGTTAACAGATGATATGATGCTGGTTATATTAAAAAAATATTTATAGGATCGAAATGTCTTCGGGTTATTTTCATTGCTTAATATGGAAAAAAAACTACAAGACGCGAGTTCTTCATCGTACTAAAGGACGCCTGGATGGACTTCACCTCGCTGGTCCAATGTGAATTGGTAGAGAGTTGTTGATTAACTTGAGTGTCGGAAGCTTATACGCCACTCGAAGGCATCCGATACGTTTTAAAGCCTCCTAACAACCGCAACCAAAACCAAAAAATCTAGATCTCAACATACCTTTCACAACAACACACAAAAGCGCTTAAGAAATTTTCCCGTCAATAGTCACAAGTCAAATATCGACCGCCCCCGAAGTTGTTTAACGAACGTAAGAAATGGTGTTGGACTCAAAAGTTATTGAAGCCCCTTACATATAAATTGTACATGTGTTAAGTCGTGACCAGAATACATGTAACTGGATTAAAATATTAGTGTATTTGATATGTTTATTTGACGCAGTAAACTTTTGTTATAGTACCGTAATACAGGTCTTTTAAAAGGAAACCCAAAGCCACTTTGTAGCAGAAATAGGCGTGGAAAGTAACGCCTACAAGGAAAGGAAGGGTCTCAACCATCTATCACTTGCGCTTGAAAAAATACTTTACATTTCTTAGTGAAGGAACCGTGCGAAGGTTGCCTTACGAGGTATCGTGAAATTGCCAGTATAAGCATCTCTTACAGGTAAATAAAACCAATACGGTTGAGCTACCAGGTGGATGGGTTCGGTAAGTGCCTTTGTGATATACTTTTAGGGTTTATTTATAAGAAAACCCCTTTAGGCGCGACGTTACTTTAACTAAGATGTCTAAAGACAGAAGTAGCATTGTTTAAAACCAGTGAAAGGTTAGATAGTGACTTAAATATACATAACAAGTTTAGAAGTACGTTAGGTTCAGGTGTTAATGATCTTTTGTAATATCGGTTGGACTTTTCCTGTAAATAGCCAACAAACGGGCCACCTGATGGTAAATAATCGTCGACGTTCATGGGACATTCATAATACTAAAAAAGCCAAAGTGAAAGCTAGGGACGGGCTTATCACTGGCTCTCGCACACTGTAATCGAAACAAGATAAAAACGTTTTACGGTTGACCTTACGACGATAGGGGTAGGTAGCCAAGCAGGTATAAAACACTGCCACCTCGCACGTGTACCGTCAGGATTAAGCTATGTACAAAGTCCAGCGATCTGACAACACGAACCTGACACCATACTCATATACGTAATGCAGCAAGTTATACCACGAGTAGGCTATATTGATTTGGACTCAAGAATGGAAGCATCGAATATCCTAAGACATGGGCATAAAATGGGCTCACGTTGAATTTTTCTAAAATATAGATGCTCAAGTACATTATATATTATAATTAATAAATCAGTTTCAGACAGCTAATATTTTTTCCCTTGCATTCTCTTTACCTCATAGATTATGAAAAGAGAATTGTGGCCACGTGCGATAAATTATCTCTCACCTACAACCATAATCTGCTGCCTTTATCTTGTGTAATGGAATATTAAATGTTATCTTAATTGGGCAACTGTTGATAGTCCCTTTCTATTCGCTAATTACTTCATTTATTTTAATAACAGCGGTGTTCGTTATTTGAATGATGATCACTACTTATAAAATGTCTGTTTTATTTGTGTATTACTGTTTATTTTGTTGTAATGTCAAAAAAACTACACGGATTTTGATGCAGTTTTTAACAATATATAATATATATTTTTTATAACACGAATAACAATTGCGTTAGATAGGATATTGTAAAATTATGTTTTGTATTTCATACATACATCAATTTGAACATTATTTTTTTTCCAATTTTACTAAAATTAATAGATGAGGCTAAAATTGTTATGTTCTAAGGTTTTCAACAGAGGATGTCCTTTGCACCTTGTGTATATTTCGCTATATCTATACCTCTAATTTTGTTGTAATCAAGTATTGTTCACAATGTTCTTAAAGGAGTATTTAATCTACCAATCAGCACTTTCGACGGACAAGTCTTCAGGTTCTCAATGCAAAAAGAGTCTCGAATACACTAGTGAGAGATAAGTTATGATGACGATGTTTTATGTTTTAATTATTCCAATGTACAATTTTGAACATGTCCCAAAAGAAGACTAAGTAGCGCAATTATCTGCTTTTATTGTCAAAAGTTCTATCCATTTGCTCTGTGTGTATTTCATTTTAAAATGAAAACGCATTGTTACCAGAACGCTTGTGGGTTCTTGCCAAAAAACGGCAGTGACAGATATGAGATATATGAGAGTACCTAACTCCGTTTATTCTAAAATCCATGCTCAGATCTTTGGAATCGCGGAAATTTAAAGAAGCTTCGCAATAATGGTAACGGTCCTCTCACATCGTTATGCGCAAAGTTTGTGGATGATGCAGAATATTTCTTGTTTGTGTGTATAATGATAATTTTTATACATATTCACATCGGTCGGTAGATCTTAGGTAAATCGTAAGTATTCCTCAAAACTAAACAATCTTGAACAGGCATGTTAGATCTTTGAATGGATGCATTCTTGGCACTGGTTTAAGAGTAAGTTTAGCCTGGTTACGCCACCAATATTTGCATAAAGTTTGCCCTGTCTTTAATAAATAAGCGGCTACGTGTTCACAATAACGGAAGCTTAGGTGGATGTCTCATTATTCCACTGTTATATAGATGTTGGATGAGTTCTTGCTATTAACAAATAGTGCTATTCTGGATAGAGCATACAGGGAAATAGTAATCGTCAGATCGAAACTCAGAACAAAAAATTAGATTGGGGACTTGTATAAAGAATTGGGCACCTATCTATCTGTTGATTTATACAAAGCAGTACGTCCTTCGTTTTGGTTGTACCTAACGGTGGTATGTACTCATTTGCAGTAGTGACCTATCACTAAATAAGTTTTGAGATACTCCAATTTAAAAAAATGGAACGTACATGTATAGCATGTTTTTAAAAAGCCAATTTATTTGAAAAAATAATTCATTAAGCCATTTTCTTAATTAAAAAAAATAATCTAAAAAAACTAATCATTTTGCTTATCGCTTATCGCTCCCACTTTCCACTTTTTATTTTAAAATGGAACTTCACTGCGAACACTTGCGCGCTATGATCTATAGAAGCTTATTGAAAGCAGAAAACTTAATTATTAATTTCACATGTAACAGAGACACAAGAAAGTTTTGAAAAAATATCCAACACGTATAGGTGTCACAACTACAGAATAAAGCGTAAGAGAAAAAGAAAGCGCGCGCGCAACCTTTTGGTATGGCAGTCGAAAATCCACTGCCGGGCTTGGATTTTTACATCACAGCAGCGCCTTACACTACGTATTATATAATGATAAATACTCAATTAAAGTTTACAACGTTTACAGTCAGCCTTAGGAGACTAAACTCCGTCTGCAACAAACTATAGGTGGTTTGCTGAATTTAAAACAAGTACAATTGAACTCAAAGACGACCATACAATTGAAGAAAATGTGAAGACTACTGAAATGTTAGTGCGGACATTTGTCTACGCCAATGCTAGAAAATTGTGTGTCAGTAAACTCTGAATGGTAACAGTAGCATTGCCCAAAGCTTTTCAATCAGAGCGGGAGAAAAACCAAAGACCGAGCTTCTGGGAATCATGCTGCATCGTGACAAGGCCTCGGTAAATACTTCTTTTGGAAAAGGCGTTTATTGAGTAATCTGTCGTTGAAGCTCTACAGGCCAGCCTTACCTCCTTTCGATTTCATTTTGTGCGCAATATCCAAAGAAAACATAAAAATATTTTTATTCCAGCCCTAAAGAAGCAATAACAATATCTGACCTGTCGGGTAAAGACTAGCGAAGGTATTTTCAAAGTTGATTTAGACGAATGGAAATTTATATGTATAATGCAGGAAGGAGAATATTTTGAAAAGATGTAAAGTACTAATATATGTTGAATACTTTTTCTTTATCTAAAACATATTGAGTGACTTACGCATACCACGCATTTTTTCAAAAAATTACATTACATCAATTAACTTACTTGTTACTAACACACAGAAGAGATAGTGGTTCAATTGTATTAAAAGCAATAACAGAAACGTGCCGTCCCAAATCTCAATCTTATAATCCAATTCATATTTACTTTTGTTACAAAAGAGTTCGGGTAGCTTGTACAGTCTATTTTCTTAAACGTTTTAAGAGTTTACGCCTTTCCAAGTATTTTAGCAACGGAAAGTTTGAGACGTAATAACTGAAATTTTTAATTAATTTTTTCGGTTAAATATTTCGACGCTCTGATATAACAAACAACAGTGTTTAGTATAAGATCTTTTTACTGATTATAGTTCCAAAAACGGTGGTCTATTCCAAAAGCCTCTGATAAGCTATAGAAGGAGGCATTTTTTTTCTCGGGGAGAAACCTTCAAAAGGTACCCGGTGCCGTGGGGGCGACACCGTTAAGTGCGATTTTTACCGCACTTAAACCCGCCCCAGTGGCTTTCCTCAGCGCTATGTACAGGACTCCAGGATCTTCAACGAAATGTAACCGGAAACCTAAGTGCGTGCCCCGCCGGACCCTGCTCGTGATGAGCTTCCGCTCATCCTCGACCTGCTGGTGTTTATGGCGGTACGCGGTTACGCATGCCGTCGTACTTCCCGGGCTCGCTGACTGTACGATTATAGCTTCTACCCTAGCCGCTCAGAACCCCAGAAGCCCCCTTTTATTCGCCTTTTACGGCAGGCAGGGGATACCGTCGCCCTATCCTGGTCCCGAGCTAGAGGGACAATTTCTTAATTCGGACATTCATTTCAACACCTATCTATTACTTAATATACATTACTGTTATGATCAAGCGTGTAACCTTTGAAGGACGTCATTATGCCGTGACGCTCAGCATATTAACCCGTGGTTAATAACCCGGTAACCCACGGTTTTTGACATTCAGTAGTAGTTTGAGAGTGATGAACTCAAATTCAGTTAGGTACTCGAAACTAATAATCACTTGCTGCGATGAACAAAATGCTGAAGAGACTTGAATTCTTGAGAGTTTCCCATAGTATAAACAAAGCTTAGAGAAGTTTAGGGTGATAGGAGTTAAGACCTTTTTTTAAACTCCCTGGACTCTGTAATACAGATCTCAATGACGATGGTACTTGTATTAGAGAATTAACCTAAACCATTCTAAAAGTCAATCGTAAATTCTTTTAAAGTGTCTCGGCTGCGGTTCTGGAGAACCAGTTAAACGAGTTTATTCACTCATTATTTTTCCTCGGCAATATGTCGGCGAATAAGTCAAGAAGCTGTGGATTGCTTTAACCATTCTCATTATCAAGAAACATCCAAGTTCATCAGTGGTACGAATGTTCTATACTGATGTTTTATGGAGACTTCTTTAAAAGACCTGTGATTTTAGTCTCGGATGTCATGTATAGTAAGATGAGCCGCAAATTTGGAGGTCAAATTCTAATGGACGTGTCGTGACATGGGGAGTAGGTTTATGGCGGAATCTAATATTCCATTATACGCAAACGGGCTCCGACAATAACCATAACAGAGTATACTTCGAGCTCCCGACGTTAAGTTTGAGTATCGTAGCTTTGAGGCAATTATTTTGCTTATAAGCCCAACTTGAAGGATTGCGAATGACGCGATAGAGGTTTATCTTTTATCCTCTAAGATTTAAATTACACGCTGAGATTGAGACGAATATTCAAGCTCTTAATTTAGGTAAACTTAGTGCCTTTGAAAGTATGACGGCAGTATAGATAAACGTTAATCGTTATTTTGTTCGGGGATTAATTATTTTTTAAGATTCTGGCTGAAATTGGTTCCATTATTTGCAATGATGTATGTAGAGATAGAAAAAATATAATTCATATAAGTTTTTTATATTATATTATGTTACGTATATATTTCTATCAGTAAATATTATGTATCAATAATAATATATAATGTGAGTATTTATTGCAATTACCTTGTATTTATAAGCTTATTCAAATAACTTAATTGTCTTTTAAACAACATTATTATTCGGTACGAATAATAGAATTTCTTTTATCTGCAACAACAAGAAAATAACGCAACACCAAAAATACACTTAATAATTATTATAACTTTGTTCAACAAATTGGTTGGTTGGAACCCTAGCTTAGATGACTTGTATACGCATATAGTTGAAATTCGCAGTAGGGCAGTAGAACTGTTTGAAAAATTTTCACATTAATGTTAGGCATGTGTATCACATTTATTTAACTCATGTACGATGGAATAATATGTAATAATGTGAAAAATAATAAGCCAAAACCTGTAATATCAGATGTGAGTTGTTTGAAAAAAAAATAATGACGTGTCCCAAATACGCTTTTTACAACTATAATAGAATATATCTCACTAGTTATATTATAATCACCTATAGTAATATTATAAGGAAAGAATGCGAATTATGTGAATTTGTGTTTATGCGGAAAGTTAATTCGGAACCTATTTGAAAAATTCAATTAACCATTTCAAAGGTACATTATTTCAGATGGTCATAAGCTATATTTATCAAGTGCGTATATATAATATTTAAGACGTGTTAAAACGTCACCTCAAACAATGCAGCATATCACCTGACATCTGGGAGAGACTTGCTTGACGGAGATTGGATTGGCGCTCCACCGTACATAAAATTGTCCACAAATTCGAAGAAAAGCGGCTTGAAGATATTGACTCAAAGCGCCTACTCCGTAAAACTTGTGGCAGGCCCTCCTATACGTACAGGTACAACTATACTAGTCAGCTATACTGTGCATCATGTGATCAAGTAAATCAAATCAAATCAAAGTCTGGTATCGCCAGTCATATCCGCTGCCACCAGAGAAAAGGGACAGGTAATTGACAGTAGGAGTCACTATTGTCGGATACGACAAAGGGCGACATCACATCATCACAGTATTTAATTATTGATTCCGAACATTGTCGAGACGGGCCGCTAGTTTATATAAGAATTTAGTTTGTAATTATTTTTTTAATTTATCCACAGATAACCAACATGACTATATTACCGGCCTTTTTTCATCCTTTAGTAAGATGTATGAAGTCTAACTCTAATCATCTTTAAATTGTTCATATCTACCTTCTAAATTTCGTCTTTGTAATGCCAACAGTATCCAGTTAAACGGCTGTATACTACGAGCAGCCGAACTGATTTATGCTATTTAGCGATGTATCACTAGAATACAACCCCAAAATAAAAATATATTCATAAGAAAAAATATACACATAGTAATATATTTCAAAAGCCGGTGGAACAATAATCAGATTGAGTATTGGTTCTATGATTAATAAATTTCGCTGATTTTATGTGCAGCTTGTAATTCCAGCTAGCAGGAGATATATACAAATATACAATTCTTTTTTTTTTCGCAGATACAAATCAAATTTGAGATTATTTCCAGAGTAACCTCCTTCACAATGATACCTTTAAGTTTCAAATTCCTTTGGCCAAAGTTCGTGTACATGCTTCAGATTACCGCGATGTTAATGACAATTTATTGTTTCCACTCCACAAATTCCATTTTCGATTTGAACTTTGAAGGTCTTAGTAATTTATTACATATCCTTGCAAGCTTTGTAAATTTGAGATGAATTCTTTTTGAGCATGTAGAACAGATATTAAAATGTAATAAATTAGTTAAGTTATGTGACTAGTAATAAAAGATCAGGAAACTCATTTGGTAAACGCTAATGTGCTTTCTAATGTGATTTCCAAGGATAACAGGATAACTAACAGGATAAACTTTGCGACACCTGTGATTGGAGACCATTAAATAGATTTCAGGAGTAATTCTAGAAGAAAGGTAAGCCAGATGATCTGAGTATAATCTCACACTGTGATCCCATATTTTGATTTCCCACTCTAATGTTCTCCATTTGAGAACTAGTTTGCTTCAGCAGCCATCGATACTTTGATATTGTGAACATTGTCATTTCAGCTTAGTAAGTACCATTTGTTACGTAGTTAAGTAAATCCTGAAAATGCAGATTCGATTTCCTCATCATAATTTGATCTATAATCTCACCGATAAATTAAAAATTCCTTTAAAATTATTTCTTATTTACCCCGCCCGCCGTATATGTTACATGTTGATAGGCTTCACATATCTTTTTAAATAAATGTATTGTATTTCTCGAGTATGTATTTCTTCACGCAAGAATGTGATCTTTAATATTAAATAAGTTGTAAATCATAAAGTATAAAATCGCGGTTACGGGTTTTTCTTCCATCCATAATTTTGGTAAAATACAAACCAATTGAATTTATATTAAATCAATTCGAATTATCGCCAACGACAAAGCATTACAATACTCGTATTCATTGATATTTCAACTATGACTATTAAATACAGTATTCCCATTTGGCATCGCAATCGCATATAATACTGAGCCGATAACAGATAAAATTTTAGTAGTAGAACATGGTTAAATAACCCAGTTATTCCGCCACAATGTGAACTATAAATTACCAGTACCCTCGTTTCGCTTTACCAAACAATCTTGATAATGAAAATATAAAAAAGAGATGTGGTGTCGCGGGACACCAGGTAGGAACGAAGTTCCTTTGGCTAATGTAGAATCGACACAATTTACAAAAAAAAAATCGTGCTCAATTTTATGTAGGTTTTCTTGATTTTTCTCTTAAATTTTGCTGATTAGTTTTTATTTAAGTACAGGAAAGTATTTAGGAAATTCAGTATTTTAGGAAATAATAAATTACGTAAAAAAAATCGTAATTCAAATTATCAACTAAAATAACAAAATATTATTATTATAAGTAATTATTATTAATCAGTCTCGTCATTAAATTCTATTGCTGAAACTATTGGCTTGAGAAAGAGAAAGGTATTATACACTACTCGCTTGTGTATACGACTGTCGCGCCTGCGCACGTCTCATTTAACGGTTTTATTCCACGGACTTTTTCTTACGGTTTTACTATCACATTTTTTTTAGTTCGGTCGCGCAGAAAAATCCCTATTTAACGGTTTTATTCCACGGACTTTTTCTTACGGTTTTCCTATCACATTTTTTTTAGTTCGGTCGCGCAGCAAAATCCCTATCTCCTCCAAGCCTGCCGTAAGGAACTTCGTTCCAATAACTATGTTTTAAAAAAGATCAGTGAAGTCAAACGCACGAGTGTATAAGGCCAGCATGGCAAAGAAAGGGGTGACTTTAAAGGAGTTTATAAGCGCGATAGATACTAATTATATCGATGATAAACTTCAGAATTTATATAACCACGTAACAATTGGTACGTACTAAGCTGAAATGACAGCGGTCATTTTATATTCAAATTAAACTGAGTTCATAAATTACTACTGTATTTGTTTCTCGTTACTATCGGGTGATTCACAGTTTTTACTGTTTCTGAAATTCGCACCTACGAGTATATCGTAGAAATGTGCGAAGAAAATAATCCTATCCGTGTCACGTCTGATTTTATTGAACTTGTTGGACGAATGAATAAAGTTAAGTAATCAAATGCGGACATATGTATGTATCATGAATAAACTAATTTTAATATTGAGGCTAGCCGCAAAGAAAATTGATATATACAAATTCATAATTTGATAAATATTTAAAATAATTCACCATTTCACATTTCCACCTTATTTTCAATACTATTTTGCTTAAATGACAGTGATGTTACCACTTATCGTGTAGGCATAAGATTAATAAAGCCGCCATTTTAAATGCCAGATGATTAAAAACAGGGTATTTAAATTAAACTTTTTTTTTATTTAGAAATGATTTGAATATGATTATAAAATATAAACCGGTAGTAAATCTGCCTTGTTTAGCTTCAGAAAACCTACGCCTTATGTTTACAAATAGCGGTGCCAACAGGAAAACATTCTAAACATTTTCTCAAACTACCAGTTATTGGAGTTTGTTGGAGTTTACTCCTGAAAAAACGATTTATATATAAGGCCTCTGGTATGGAAAATTTATGAGGACTAAAATTGTCGAGCGTTAATTAAAATGCGTCACATTTTTCTGCGCACCAATTAATGAGTTGACAGCCTTTTAATAATATTTTGATGTCTCTAATAGTAAAATAGTTTTTATTAACAACTACTGCAATATATGTTGAAAAGCCCTTGCTAATATGAAATGTGGTTACGTTCGTCTCACGACAACCAACCAACAACCGACAACTAACCCATAGTTGCTGAACAGCTGTCACCGATAATACAAACTCCATTCCAATCTAACTTTACAACATTACGGTTTTGGACAGCCCTGTTAATATTGATGTAATGACGATTCAATAAATTTTGGAATTGTTATAGGAATTAGAAACGGACGCCATAAACCTTTACATGATTTGCTTAGGGCAATATTACTGTACTCGAAGATTCTACAAGCAATTATAGGCTAGATCAAAAGGGATCAGCGCCACTTGCAGATGAGGAGTTCTATCTGAATCTTTAGAAGTATTAATAGCTGTTTAATTGAGTTTCATTACTTAAACCTTAGTCCGTATCTTACCATAAATTACGTAAATAACATAGTTTTGAATTATTGGCCTCTTCTACAAATGCTAGGATTTAGCGGTGCCTGAAAACTGTTTAAAAATTTGTAAAACATCTTTTATTAAATCCAACCTTAACAGTATACTTCTAAATTTTAGTGCATGTCTATAAACTGTCATGTTAATGAAATTAAAAAAAATGGTAGTAACATTATTAACAGTCCGAAATAAATTCAAAACAAAAATACAAAATAAGTTACGCAATTACTGTAATTAGGTTTTACTTATTATGTCCGGTGCATACAAAAATCAAAACTTGCTCATAAAGTCAAAATTACAATGTCAAAATCTTCATAATATAAACAAATACAGTACCATAACCATAATTTAGCGAAGAAGCTCCCTTAATAAAATATTATGAGTATTATATAAATAACACAGCCTCGTCCAACGACAATAGGCGACAAAAATATACGACAGTCGGAGTATGGCATTGTTACCAACTCGCCACAAAGACCGCGTCGTGAGCATTGTGGTTAATCTTATTTTGTGGCAATTTAGATACACAATTACTTGAATACGTAAATGTATAATATAGAACAGACGTGCTCGGAGCGCGGCCGCTTGTGTCAATTTTAAGAGATCGATCGAGTTAGGCAACTTTGGGTATACGTATGGTCGAGATTTAAACTAACGGCATATCGTGGTATAATTTGTCGATCACATATGATAGTCCGCTAAGTCCTTGCGGGCAAAAATTTAAGAATCAGGCGTACTCACCGTAGCCTCTGTACATCTATAGTTATTTAGTATAATATATGTATGTATGTAGCTGCGCTATAAATTAACAGACACGTGCCCTTTGTGATGAGGCAGCTAGAAAGGTGGCTGTTTATTAAACTACTTTCATTGTAAAATCGGCCGTGCAATATAATGTTTATAAATGTTTCGGTCGTATCAAATACCGTATGCATATCGCAAGGAGCTAATGGCATATTGAATAATAACAATGTTAGAAGTTACAGTTAATATATATTACAAAATTAATTCTTCACCTGTTTTAATAATAAAATATGTACGTAACATATACATATAATAATGTTTTACCACAGGCAGATCACGATCCGGGGAGTAACTTACCTAAAACAAAAACAAGAATTATTATTATAAATTTATCACCAACATTACACAGTAAAAGAAAATTGATATCTTAAAAAGCGAGTGCGCGAATTTATGAAGTGATTCACGAGAAAGATTTAGGTTATGTAGTACACAAAAATAATATTATAAATTATAAACGCCCGGTACAAAAGGGGTATTAACTATTAACGCAAAGTTTTATCCCAGTATTATCTGTATTATTTATGTAACAAACAAAGTTACGAAATTTCAAGCCGGGTCAAGAATTCCATTGGTGACCTAACGGTAGTTAAGTTTAATGAACGTCTTGGTGTTTCAAAGGGCCAACTAAGCAAGAAATTTTTGTTGTAATTATTCATTTGGTTTGCTTGTGGTAAGTTGAACATTTTTTATACTTGGGTTATGCGTGCATTAATCTCCACGGGATCTGTATATACGTTCAAGGTCTTCACGATTCTATAAAGAGAAGCAACAGTCCACTTACAATAAATAATTTTTTTTAATGTGTATCTTGAGTTATCTTTAAAAGACAAATAAAAGAAGTAAGTATGTGACGATTAAATGAATGTCTGGTTGTCTGTTTAAATATGATATGAACTTTAAGGAAAGCAAAAGTTATAAGTTTGAACTTTGTATCGATATGGCTGAAAAGCTTGTTAATCTTCTGTTACTAGTTTATGTATACCAGACATCCGATATTCTTTTCAGTTTTAAATAGTAATCTGGAGTTCTTTACACGCTCCCGTACACCAAATGGAAAGCCTCATCTGTACGTGTCACTGGATAAAAAAATCAATTATTTCCCCACAACCCAACTTTACCCGTCATTATTTGCACTTAATGTCACCGGCAGCATGAATTCAATTAACTGGAATTTATATTTCATGAAAAGTTAATTGGACATTACATCACATTTCCGTGTTTATTCACAGATATGCCGTTTGAGCATTGAATGAACCTAATCACGTTCAGATATGTAATTATTATTATTAACACGTTAATGAATAGTGACGTAGGGGATTTGGATATAAATGAATGCTCATTCACAATATATCAGCAAATCAGTAATTAAGTGAAAGAAGAAAAATATATGGATGTAGAGGCAGAATAATTACGTTATCGTTATTACAAAAATTCATGAATAGGGTTTAAGCCCCCTGCGCTGTTGCATATGTGCTTGCGTCCAATGCTTGTTAGTAAAAGTCACTCAGAGAACAATATGAAAGTTTGCAATTTTTTAATGTATATCCAAAATAAGTCACAGTTATTTTTAAATATCTCGACTAAAACCGACAAAACCTAGGTAATGGGCTCTCCGATACGAAGTAGTATCGTACTTGAAGTAGATTTACAGCATTGATTACGTACAAGCACACATACGTTGATCTATAAGCGTTAAACATCAAGAAATACAGTAACAGTGCTAATTGACCAATTCGGTTGTTTCCATATCCGGTTAGTGTAGAGGTAAATTGACTAATCAATTGTATTAGTCAATTACAAATCAATTCGTGTTAATCAATTAAAGCGGTTGTTTGGGTATCAAATGTGGTTTAATTTATCCATAATATGAGATAAGAAGTCGTAAGGTGTCACGGTAGATTATTGAGGGTGATCACATTATATATTTTTATTTATAAATTTCAGACAGGATTGGTCAACACTAAAAATTTGAGTTAAAAATATATAATGAGTATATTTTTCGTTTTTGAATTCGGTATTCAATTTAAGAATTTCTATATTTTATATAATTACTAACAAACAAAACTTTGTAGTTACTTAAAACAGCAGAATCATTATATTTATTTTAAGAGGTACTGACGATTTTTGCATTTTATATAGATAATTTTTCATACCCTGATAAGGACCTGGAGTTTTTAAAGTTAATTTTAGCTGCGGCAACTTGTATTTTGTTCAGACACAACAGGACATTTACAAACAAATAAAGGAACATATTTCCGGAATCTTAAAGAACGACCCAAAGAAATTGTTGAGCACAAATTGAAGTGCATAGTTGACAGGTCAACTGAACGTCAGACCATTTCACATTGAGTTAAAAAGGTCATAGATGTAAAAGATCCAACGAATTTCAACAAGAAAGATGATTTTGAGTTGGTTCAATTATGAAATCTAGAGATTGATTTGTGTCAGTTGGAAACAATGCCGAATGTTACATGTCGTGATGTGATACTTAAGAAAGAAAAACAATCGAAACGGAAGGTTAACAAAATTATCTACTAACAATGTCCCTCATGTGACATCTGTGAATAGTTTCTCTCGCCGACAATGGTCGAATTGTTGGCAAGTGAATTGAAATGGAAGAAGAAGATATATATCTGCGAAGATAGGACAAAGGTTGAAGGTAGGAGAAGCAAGCAAAAAATAACGTACATAAGTGATTTACAAAATACCTGAATGATAAATAATTTTGAATTACAATTTGAAATAAACTTAAAATTAGCAATAGGTACCGAATGACAATCTTAGAAAGTAACTTTTTTTAAAGCAGTAACAATTTTCAAAATTCATAAAATAAATATAGCAAATTTTTTTTCAGTAATTCTATAAATTGTGTTTTTATCCTGTAAGGCTGACAAATAAACACACAGACTACTTGATGGTAAGTGGCCACCGTCACCCAAATCTGGGAACTCCTACTGTCACCGGAGCACGGTTAAAAAATACGGCAGCAAAGAACTCACTTGCTGTGTTACCCTTTTAAGGGATAATTTAATGATTTTTATTAATCAGAACCCAGTAAATGCACTGAAAACATTTCCTGATTTTTTAACAAAATATATTATATGTTATGCCCTGATATTTTATTTATTAAACGGTCTTGTAGTCCTCGTGCCAAGGGTAACATATTTATGGCATATAACAAATAAGGCATCACAAACAACCACGATTCGAGATCAAACATGTTTCTGTGAAATAAATATCTGGCCAGGTCGAGAGACCGGGAACTACTTTGTGACCCTGCCAGAACGTTATATATTACACAACAAATAATAAATATACTATCCTTATATAAGTTCCTTGTTCAGTTTATTTATTTAGTTACAACTTTTATAAGAAACTGAATGCTCTCTCTGGCATTTTGTAAGTTTAGAGAATATATATTCTTTTTAAGATATTTTCACACTACGAAATGTACCTATTTCTTCTCACTGTTTACGATCCAGGCTCCGGAATGAACTTGCAGCTGGAATCTTTTCAATGAGCTTAAACATAATTTATTTGTTGTTACAGATATATTATACAAAGCAAGAGCTACACTAAAATCCGCATGTTACGTTAGTAAAATATTTTTAAAGGGATAAACGTTTAATATTATGTTTAGCTCTATATTCAAGACCTAATAAGAAACTATGTTTTTGGTCAGTGTTAGAAGAAGGATTAATAAAACAGCTGACTTAACCCAGTAAGCCAAGGAAATGGCAATAATCAGACCACATTGTTGAAGAGTGAAAACAATAAGTATATGGAATGAAAGGTTATTGAATAGTGCAAATCTGCTTAGAAAAACTTTGACCAGATGCCCTGAGGATCTGAAAAGATTTTCAGTATATAGCAGATAAAATTACGCCAATAAAGTAGACCTATACCTACCTATACAACAATGAACAATGAAACATGTGTAAGCACTACTGTCAATTAAATTTTAATTTATCGATCCTGCCTAAAAAGAAAGAATTTCATGTTCGGTTTCCGGCGGAGGAAGGTACGTATTTGTCTAACAGATTATTGTTGGTGTTTGGGTCTTGGTGAATCGTGATATCCTATTATGTTTGTTAACGTTACTAGCGACACAGGAAATCTTATTACAGAGCTACGAGTGAATAAGTGTTATATTTTACTTGGAAGGTTTTATCTTTCTGGGTGGGTAAAATACCCTTAATACTAACCTACAATACCGTCGGGTTTACATCGGATGTCACCTCCCGTCTATTGAAGGTCACTAGAATTTGTATCATCCATTTTAATCCCGATGGTATAAATGCGTGGTGGTAGAGCTCATTATCTTCCTTTTTTTCTCCTAACTTATTGACCGTTAGCACCTCAAGATTACGATAACAGCACATGATTAGGTCCCTGGTTTATTTTGTTAGATTATCTCCACCGACGAATAGTTGAGTATTTCATTAATGAAAAACATTTGTCACTTCCATAAATGGCTTTTGCAGTATCATCGTGTTCCCCGTCTTTACGGAGAATAAGACGTACCGTGTTAATTAAATTTTGAAAAATTCAAAGCCTCAAAGAAGAGTTTCTTTAAACACAACCTGTTATGTAATTATTTGAGCGTAATATTTCAGTGGAGCTTCATTTTCTTTTGAATATTTTGGGCTTTTATTTTAGCACAATGTTTTTAATGAATGGATAAATCCGTTTTAATAGCAGTATACATTAAATTATTCATTGGTGATTTTGTATAAAAGTTTAATGTTAGGCCTCGAGGCCTAATGCCCTACAATTGGTGTCTGTCATAAGAGATCGACTTAGTAATTGTGGCGCAGATATTTTTATTAGCATTAGAATGCTCATTTGTAAGGATCATAGGCTAATCTCAATACTTTTCTATCGAAACACAAGGTTGTCTGGGACGACGGAAGCACATGCATTATTAAAAAAAAAAATTAATTCGTAAAATAATTTAATAATTTCTCTCTCGAATTTTCTCTTTGTTTTTGTAGCCACGAGTTTCCTCGTGGTAAGTGGTCATCGTCACATATGGAAGTGGCCAACACTTGCGCAGTCGTCAATGCAAAGCTGATACTGGAGAAGTTTTGTTTTAATTTTTTTTTAAATATCATAAAATAACACTCCAAGAAACTCCGAAAAAGCTCATTCCATAGTCTGCAGATGCAGCAAAAATGATCGTGAAGTACAGGCAGTGGAAGTCCTACATAAATGTAATCCTAGTGGATTTTTTTTTCTTATAAGGGTATGATATTGAAATTGAGGCGTAGGCAACAAGTGGAATGGTTTTTTGGTATACACATCATTACAAATTCGTAGAAGGCCTAGAAGAAATCCGAATTGCTTCTAAAATTTAATTCATTTAGCTCGTCAGTATTTTGTGGGCGCTGACTATTCACAGCGCAAGGTTTTTGCACGTCGGCAAATGGATTAAGCCTTACTCTTAATCTTGTATTTTTCAGAGCTGCATTACACCGCAAAACTCCGCTAAACAAAGAATTAACCTTTTATCCCTTTGTATTATTAAAAAGAATATGTACGTTAAAGTTATATCCATTTAATTTTAAAAATTTGACCGCAATAAACAAATCTTGTCAATTTCACTACACAAAATATAGACGTACATTATTCAATCCATGTTCTTCATATGATTGACTAACTGCTGTTGTTTGCTAACGTCGACTGTCCATAAAGTTGATTGATGAACTTCTCGACAACACTTGTTAGATTCCACTATTTGTTTGCCAATCACTTTATTCGGATGTCTGAAGCATATTTCTATTGTGTAACATTTGTTGTCAGAAGGCTCATTTCTAGAAACTGCTATGCACAATGGATCTAGATGGCCTTTTTGACACAAATTTAAATTTGTACTACTGCTGATTTATTGACGAGAAAATACATAGTTGCTCAGTCGAGGCTTTTTTTACATAAAATAAGTTAATGCTTGAAAACAATCCCACCTGATGGTAAGTGGCAATGAAATCTAAGATGTTGAACGCACTAACTAATAAAAGCTTAGTCACTGTCCTCTTGAAGACTCCCACATCGTAAGTAGCGAGGAACACCGACGCGGGCAAGTTATTCCAGTACTTTGCAGTGAGCAAAATGATGACGACGCAACCTGTGCTGTCCGTACAGGCGGTGTGCTACA